>JAASFO010000010.1:0-74208 GCA_023333815.1 Globisporangium recalcitrans
CCTCCACGACCACCTCCGTAGCCGCCGCCACGACCGCCGCCGCCGCCGCCGCCGTAGCCTCCGCCCCCATAGCCACCGCCAGCACGCGCTTCCTTAGGCTCCGCGCGCTTGATCTCGACCGTCTTGCCGTGGATCTCGTGGGACTTGCTGATCACCTCGGCGACCGCACCTTCGTCTTCAAAAGTGACGAAGCCAAAGCCGCGCGAGCGCTGGGTGTCGCGGTCGATCATCACGACGGCGTCCGTGGTCTTGCCGAATTCTTCAAAGTAGCCGCGGAAATCCTGCTCCGTCACCGATGGCGCGAGGCCGCCGACAAAGATCTTCTTGGACTCCGAGTACGAGCTGCCGCCGCCGCGACCGCCGTAGCCTCCAGGACCGCCGCCGCCTCGGTGGTCGCTATACAAGCACATAACAAACGACACAAAGCACAAACACACAGCGTTAGCAATCCAGCGCCATCACCAATCGCCAATGCGCGATGCATCGAGGGCTCGCGCGGGTCGGTCTGAGACGCGGGCACGCAGAGTTTTTGTGTGGGGGCAAAAAGCGTCGGTGCATTTTGATTGTCGCAGCTTCGTTTATCGTCCTCGTCTTGCCAAATCTTCGTCATGGTTACTAACCTAGGCGGCATCGACGATCTATCTCTTGGGATCGCTCTCTTTACTTCAACAGATCTGCCATCTAGTGTATGCGTCTCCTCTAGCACTCGATCAATCGCTAAGATAGGCAGAAGCAGCACAGCACAACATCACAGACGACTACATTAGCTACCCGCGAACTAGGCTGACAAGGGCACCTGGCTTCCAGGAGGAGACGGATCTCAACTCCTCTGAGCTTGTTGCGACAATTTTCTTCCATGGGTCGTTGTCGGCGCGCCTTGGTCTCAATCAGTCCCCCTCATGACACAGCAGCAATATTCACATCCATTCAGCAAATACAAAAAGAAAGCAAGTAGTGTACCTGTGGAGTCCGCAAACGTGACGAACCCAAAGCCGCGCGGCTGACCCGTGTACTTGTCCTTCATCAGCGCGGCGTCGGTCAGCACGCCGTACTTGCCAAAGTGCTGGCGCAAACCGTCCTCCGTCGTCTCCCACGAGATGCCACCGATGAACAGCTTGCCCTGCTGCGGCACCTTGTCCTGCTCGCCTCCCTGCGCACCGCCGCCTGGCGCACCACCGCCGTACCCACCGTAGCCGCCGTTTCCAGCGTAGTGCTGCTGTTGCGACGGTTGCTGCTGCTGGCTGTAGTCACCGTAGCCCCCCGCGTTGTACTGCTGGTACTGCTGCTGCTGCTGTTGCTGCTGGTACGGATCATACTGCGCACCAGAAGCCGGAGCCGCGCTGGTCGAAGCAGACGACGCCGCCCCGTTTCCGGAAGACGCACCGGCGCTGTTGGCGTTGCCGCCTTCCGCGTCATCCGGCTCGACCGAGAGCGCGCGGATCTCCTCGTCGTCCTCCGTGTCGTCCACGTGCTGCTGCTGCTGCTGAACGCCGGCGTCCACCGCCACCACGTCGTCCTGCTCGTACACCACGCCCAGACCGTCCATTCTTATCGCTGCTTTTTGCTGTTGATGCGAAGAGCTCTTTGCAGAGCTTTTCAGAACTGGGGAGAAGGGGGAGCGAGTTCTGCAACGCAACACCAACGAAACTTTGAAACCAAAGTCACACACAATTATTTCACCCATTGCCGGCCACTTTAGTATTTTACGCCAACTCTCCTGCTACATCTGCAATGAGTTTGCGACTGGCAGCTTTGGTTATTGTAGCAATTTGCTATTCGCCAAATACTAAATCGGTCATTGTTTGCACATTGATCTACCTGAGTATCTCTAATAGAGGTCTCTTTGTGTTTGCATGTGTGCGATAGTTTGTTCGAGTTGAGCGATGCGACGCGCCTCTTCGCGGCATTCAGCAGCAAGCAACAATGCTGCGGGTCGAGGCGCGCCAGGAAGCGTGCTGCGCTGCAGACTGGATGGCTATCATCGAGAAGCAGCAGCAGGAGATCCAGGAGCTCCGACATGTTGGAGCGACCAAGACGCAGGTAGCTGCATTCGAAGTCAGTCCATCGACATTGCGTTTCGTTATTGTTAAGCTAGCTGCCTGACACCCACAGGTCCGCTGCGTCTTGGACTCGCTCCGCTCAAGCGAGCGGCGCAAGACCCAAGCCGTGACCGAAGCCTCGATCCTGAAGCGAGATCTGGTGGTCGAGAAGTGTCGACGATCCGAGTGCGTCCCCTGCACACGCACGCTTTCTTATCTGCACGACTGCACACTAATTCGTCTCTGTTTCAAATCGCCACCACACTACAGCTTGCTTCGACAGTGCAATGAGCTCGAGCGGTGCCTCGCGTTCTGCCACTCGTCCGCGACCAAGACCCAGCAGCGCGCGCAGCTGCTGCAGACGGAGAACAGCGCGTTGCAGGACGCGATCTCGCAGCTCTGCGCGTACTCACGCGAGGTGGTCACGTCCCAGCAGACGCTGCAGCGGGAGCTCAAGCAGCTTGAAGTGGAGGGGAGAGCGGAGTCATGCGTCTTTGGGTGAGTTGATGGAACGAAGGAGTGGCTGCACGCTGTTAAGTTCTAAGCAGTCAGATGAGTGAGAACCATTCGTCTACTAAGTTCGCGCTTCAGTTTTTGGCACATGCATCATCTGAGTCTTCTAAAACCTGGATGTTGTTCCTAATCACCTCAAAACCTTGAGGTTTTTCTTCTCGCTTGTGTTTTGCACCAGTGATTACTTGGCTGCAACTCCTCCCGATGTGATTGGCTGGAACTCGATTCTGACCCGATCATTGGCTGAAAATGCTCGAAAGGATGGTGAGGTTCACTTTGTCAGCAAACAACACGCCCATTTGCAAACTTTGCAGGAAAATCACAAATGAGCGCTGCCGCCAGTCCGCATCTGCCGTCTTCCCCCGCAAGCAAGAAGCTCAAGCTCTCCACCAGCAGCCCCACCAGCAGCCCCACCAGCAGCACCATGACCGGCCAGCACGAACACCTCACGCACAGCATCGTGGGTCTCGGCAACCCGCTGCTCGACATCTCGGCCGACGTCGACCAGACGTTCCTCGACAAGTACGGGCTCAAGCTCGACAACGCCATCCTCGCGGAAGAGACCCACCTGCCGCTCTACGAGGAGATCACGACCGCCTACAAGCCCGTGTTCGTGGCTGGCGGCGCCACGCAGAACAGCATCCGCGTCGCCCAGTGGATGCTCAACAAGCACAACAACACGGCCACGTCGTTCTTCGGCAGCGTCGGCAAGGACGAGCACGCCAAGATCCTCCGCGACTGCGCCACGCGCGACGGCGTGAACGTGCACTACCTCGAGAAGGAGGACGTCGCCACGGGCACGTGCGCGGTGTGCGTCGTCGACTCGGAGCGCTCGCTCGTCGCGAACCTCTCGGCCGCGAACCACTACCACCACGAGCACTTGGAGTCCGAGGTGAGCCAGGACCTGATCAGCAAGGGCAAGTTCTTCTACTCGGCGGGCTTCCACTTGACCGTGTCCCCGCCGGCGATGATGAAGCTCGCGGAGCACGCGAACGAGCACAACAAGGTGTTCATGCTGAACCTGTCGGCGCCGTTCCTCGTGCAGTTCTTCAAGGACCCACTCATGGCCGCGATCCCATACGCGGATTTCGTGTTCGGTAACGAGAGCGAGGCCAAGGAGTTCGGCACGGCGCACGGCTGGGGCGAGGACGTCAAGACCATCGCGCTCAAGCTCGCCAAGCTGCCAAAGAACAACGGCGCTCGGTCGCGCACGGTCGTGTTCACACAGGGTGCGGAGCCGACCATCGCGGTGTACCAGGGCGAAGTGTTCTCGTTCGACGTGCCAAAGCTCGCGGCGTCCGAGATCGTCGACACGAACGGCGCTGGTGACGCGTTCGTCGGCGGCTTTGTGTCGCGTCTGTCGCTCGGGAGGCCGCTCGTGGAGTGCGTGAACGCGGGGCACTGGGCCGCGCAGGTCGTGCTCCGCCGCTCGGGCTGCACGTTCCCAGCCGAGTGCGAGTACACCGACTAGATTGTTTTGTCCATGCCCGCCACCTCCCAGCTCTGTGTGAGGAAGCCAGCCGAGAAAAGTCCCATTGCCGTTCTTTCCTCTGTTGATGATGATAGAAATGCGTGTTCGATGCCTTTTTATTCGAAATAGACCAAACGACGCGATTGGCGCTTTTTTCCTCCTGCTCCTGCTTGTTGTAGCTTGCCATGCTGGGCAAGTGGCTTGGAACGTTGATTCTTGGCTACAAGATCGACTACGGCGCGTACGGAGACCAGCCGCTGGACCGCCCCTACGTGCGCAAGCGCGGCATGGCGTCGACCACCACGGATCTCACGCCAGGCTCGTCGCAGAACACGAACCAGATCCCCGGCTACGCGGGCTTCCTGCCGCGCACGACGCACAACCCGCACGCGCTCGCGCAGGCGGACGGCGAGTTGCTGCGCTCGCCCCGGGGCGACCTGCGGCTCTTCCACAGCGACAATTTACCCGGGTACACGGACACAAGCCCGTGGACTGCGAGAACTATCGCGGCGAGTGCCGCGCGGGCTGCGATCCGAGCACGACGACCGGCGCCGGGTACCATCCGCATTACTAGGGGTTCTGGCAGCACCAGGACTTATCGATCTCTATTCTCCCGTTTGCTTTTCTATTGCAATACCATACCGACTTTACCACCGCTAACGAACCGAAACTCTCCTCATGTGGTTGCGGAGAATCGCTCGAGAACCTCGCTCACGAGCGTCGTTCCGTTTGTGAGACTGGTCGCCGCGATCACGAGCTCGTACGGATCTGTGGGACACATTTCAACCGCAAATGAGTCCATCCAGTCAGTATCTAATATCCTTGGAGGTAGCTCTTCACACGTAGACTGGGCAATAAGCCACTTACAGAGTTGCGAGAGCCATCGCAGCGCCGCGATCTCGACGTACGTGACGCCACCTACAAAGCAGACCATGACCACACGCTTCTTCGTGGAGCCGCTGGTCTTCTTCTTCTTCTTTCTCTGTGGTTTCTTCAGTTGCTCTGTGTCTTCTTCGTCGAGACTCATCTCGGCGCGAGGGTCGTGGAAATGGTTCATCACCGAGTCGATCGCCTTCCAGCTCTGCACTTTGAGGATCTCTTCCACGAGGCGGCGCGTAGCCCGATGTCACGAACGCCGCGCTCTTTGGGTTCTCGATGTTGATCTCCAGATCGATCACCTGCAGTTCTTTTGCGACGAGCTGGAAAATCGAGTGGACGCCGTTGCTGGTGCCATTCCCAGTAGTATCTGCGGGGAGACCCCGGTTGTTGTGCATATCGGCATTCGCTCCAATTGCTCGCTGCTCAAAGAAGAGACCGAGTCGCTCCAGGTTCTCGAAGGAAAAGACGAGCTCGTGGCCGTACGTGCGCACCAAATGCAGCTTCATGCGCTCGAGATCCGGTCTCGACAGCCCATTGTGCACGACGCTGTAGAGACACAGCAGACGCAGCACTTTTGAGAGCGGCTCGTGGCGGAAAACCATTTCCTGGATGTCCTCGAGCGTGTCGTCCGCGAGGTCCATGATCGCTCGCTCGAGCTTCCACTGGTCCTGAAAGGCTCTCGACCGGTCGTGAGCTCCAGGTACTCGAGCAGGTTGATGTGGCGCTCGAGGTGCTGCTGCGACTCTTTCATCTGGGGTACGGCCGTGACAAACTCATACACCTCGGCAGCTGAGGCGCTTGCGCTCGTACTCTGGAAGTGCTTGAAGGAGGATCTCAGCGTGCTCGCTTGGGCGTTGAGTACGTTCGGGATCGCGTGGATGTTCATGCTGCGGATGTGCTGGAAGATCGAGTCGGTCGAGTTCAATGCGAACGGGATCTGCGCATCGCTGGCGTTCAGGTCGGACGTGAGCAGCATCGGCGACAAGCTGATGAATCCGTCCTGGATGTGCAGGATCTCGTCCAGAAGCGCTTCGTACGTGAGCGGCGTGCAGAGCGCAGACGCGTAATCGACGCGGCGATCGAGCACAATGAGCGTCTCCATCGGGTTGCGCTTTGAAGGGTGTTGCTGCTGAGGCAGAGAGCCGCTGTCCAGGCTTTGACTCAGCTCCATCATGTGGTTCAGCACCAGCATTGACAGCTCGCCCTTGTACTTGATATGCTCAAACTTGCCGTAGATCTCCTGGATCTGGTTCAGCGCAATCGCAACGTCCACGAGCGAGCTCTTGTTGCCAGAGACGGTGGAATCGTACAGACAGCACTCATGGCCGAGCGCCAGCAGGTCCATCACTCTGGGCTTGTACCAACCCTGCGTGCATTGCGACTGACCGGACCTCGTCGACTCTCGGGAACGACAGGTACACGACTGTGTGGCAGTGCGCTTTCGTGATGTCGTCTGTGATCTCGACGCACTCGGCCACGCGGTTCTTCTTGAGCGCGTCGAGTCCGTTCACGAGCACGTGGGTCAAGAGCGTCGCGACGCGGCTCGTGAGCACGAGCGTCACTTCCTCCGCGTCGACCTCGCCCAGCAGCTCCAGCAGCGCGCGCTCGTACTGGTCCCTCACTCGCTGCAGTGCGAACGCGGCAGCTTCGAGTGCGACGCAGCGGCCATAACGCCACTCGCAGCCTGCTTGGATGGATGTTGTGATGCTCTTTGCGCGATCATGAAGAGCCACAGAGACCAGCACTCTGTCAATGTCGTATCTTTCTGAGCCAACGAGGCCATGCGTGCTATTCGGTCAAACATCTCTGTCTATACCCGTAATATAGACAGAGATGTGGTGAAAGAAAGAACCATTTCGCTGCAAGAGACAAGAAAGAAAGAACAGCAACCTTCAAGCGCTCGCCCAAGAGCTCATCATGATGCACCACCACGAGCCCCACGCGACTGCGTCTGTGGCGCCGCCACCGCCACAGCTACCCACGACTGTGCGCTGGATCCCCGATGCCGAGGTGAGCCTCTGCTTCGGCTGCCAGCTGCTCTTCGACTGGGTGCGTCGCAAGCACCACTGCAGGTGAGTGAGAGTGACTGTTGCATTTTGACAAGTGCAGCCAACAAGGAGTTGTGATCTCAATGGCTGTTTGTGTGCATTTGTATATATGTGTGTGTGTGTGCTATTGCGCCGCACGACGACACAGATACTGCGGCCACGTGTTCTGCGACCTGTGCACGTCGCACCGCAGCCTCATCCGCGCCGACCAGATCCTGTCGAACCCGGAGCGGCAGTACCTTTCCGTGAACGGCCACAACCCGCAGCGCGTGTGCGACCCGTGCTACAACGTGCTGCTCCCCGTGCAAGCTGAGCTTCGTATGTATTTCACATTGGCTGGCTGATATAGACTGTGTGTGCGTGTCTATAAGCTGACGACGTCATGGTTGTTTGCATCGCGCAGGCGAGACCATGAGCAATGCGGTGCAGGAGAACGAGATCGAAGAAGCGGGTCCGAAGCGGTTCCTCAACTCGCCCTACTCGTTCACGCTGCGCGAAGAGATCCGCAAGGCGGCGTACAGCGTGAAGAATTTCATGCACCAGGGTATGATCAAGGACCAGTCGATCCCGCTTCCGCTTATCACGCAGGCAAAGGGCATCGCGGTACGCTATCTTCTAACAATATTCCTACCGCCACTGCCTACCTTCCCACTCCAGTACTGACTGTGTGCTGTCGTCTCTTTTGACAGTTCTTGACAGTGATCAAGGTCGGATTCGTGTTCACGGGCCGCGTGGGCACGGGGCTCGTCGTCGCGAAGCTTCCTGACGGCCGCTGGTCGGCGCCGTCTGCGATCGCGACTGCGGGCGTCGGCTGGGGTGCGCAGATTGGCGGCGAGATCACCGACTTTGTGATCATCCTCAACACCAAGCGTGAGTAAATGTGCTCTTTGCTGTGCCGTTCGCAGTCAGCGTCCATTAACCCACGACCGTGTCTGTGTTGTACCTCAGGCGCCGTGGACGCATTCTGCTCCAAGGGTCAAGTGAATCTCGGGGCAGAGCTCGGCGTGTGTGCCGGACCAGTGGGTCGCGTGGCCTCTGGCGCCGTGGAGGCGAGTTCGGATCTGGCGATCGCGCCGTGCTACTCGTACTCGCACTCGAAGGGGCTCTTTGTGGGGATCTCGCTCGAAGGATCGGTGATCCTCGCGCGGCCAGACATCAATCGCGCGTTCTACGGACGCGACGTGCAGGTCGCGGAGCTGCTGGGAGGCATGGAGACGCCTCCAGTGGCGGCGGCGCCTCTCTACGAGGCGATTGAGCTCGCGATGTCCAGGTGAGGTCTGCGATTTGGGCTTTTATATGATTGGAAATGGGGTGGTTGTGTCACGAAGTGTGTGGGGATACTTGTGTTCTTGCAGCCCTGCGAATGGTCTGAATCGGAACTCGCGAGTCTCCGAGTCCATTCCGCAGAGCAACCATGCGATCCCCGTGGGCGAAGGTGGCGGATACTCGAACGCCCCAGTCAAGCTCTAAGTCAACAGTTGCCGCGAGCTGCGTGATTACAATGATACGAACAACAGAGAGAGAGCGTGTATGCATGCGCGTTTGCAGATTAGGACAACACATTACTGAAGAGACAACAAAGCACAAAACGTGAAGCCAGAAACCAAACAACGAAACGTGCTCCGTTGATTTTTAAATTACCAGGAATGTATGGGGAAGCAGAACAGCAGCAACCAGTGACCGACGTGCTTGCGCATTAGCGTGCTCTTTTGTTGGAGGCTCGGCGGTGCTGCTACTGGGGGATGCGCTGTTTCAACCGACAAGAGCAGCGTCGAGCGCGCCAAAGAACTCTTCCTGGAGCTGGCGCGCTTCACGAGCCTTCTGCGATAATCACGATGTACAACAGCATTCACAGCCCACACATGGCACAGTTTAGTTCCAATGTAGACCCAAGTGCAGCGTAGGAATGTCGTACCGCTGACTGCTCTGTCTGCGCGCTCGTCGGAGACAAGAGTCCGTTCTCGAGCGCGTGACTGTGCGCACTGGCATCGGCGCTGTCCGCGCCTTCCATTTTCACGTCCTCAGCGTCTGCTCGGCTCGCGTCGTCGCCGGTTGACTCATGGAGCTCGGCGTGCACGAGTTCGACCGCTTTTCGGGACTCGTCAATCGTTCTGAAAAGAGCACACACATAAAGAGAGATAGTTGATCAGTATGCGCCTCAATCGCAACGGGTCTGGTTTGGACGGTAGTAAAAGAAGGGAAGACCGCGCGCGTACTTTCGGATATCCTGTGCAGCATCTCGTCGCTCCTGGATCTGGGTCTTGAGCATCTGGATGATCGTCTCGCGAGCCTAACGATACGTTCATACGCGTGCATATCAGAATCGGCGTGTTACCACTCTCCACATAAAACAATTCTGCATGTTTGCTGACTTGGTGCGGTCGGAAGGCGTTGATGAGGTTGTGCATGTTCAGAAAGAGCTGCTCCACGTCGTCCAGCTTCTCGCTACATATGCACATGTCGTTAGGTAGACCTTCTAGGATGACACGATACGAAAAAGCGCATCAGCAGCCACTCACTTGAACATGGACGGCCGCTTGATCAGAACGTCCACGAGTTCGACAAAGTTCGCCAGCAGCGAGCGGTTGATCCTACACAGCCACACGATCAAAACAACAGGTCAGTTAGTCTCACCCCGTTAGAGACGCATACACACGTCCCCGGCACTCACTTCTTCATCTGTCCTTTGTAGTCGATGTGGTGCTCATCTAGCGCTGATTCAGTCTTGACCTCGTCACCCGAGAGCTTCTCGCCAGTCTCTGACGTACCAGCCGCCCCCGCGCTGCCACCACTCCCTCCGTCACTGCCACTATCAGAATCGCTAGCACTGGCTGCAGTCGCCGTCTGATCCCCATTGCCACCAGAAGACGCAGACGCGCTCAGATACAGCTTGCGTCCTTCCTGCGGCAGCAGGTCTGGCACCGCGTCCTGCGTGCTGTAGGGAGTGCCGAACATGTGGTACGTCGGCGCCATGGGCTCGGGAGGCGGAGGACCCTGGTCCGCGCCGTCCCTGTACAGCACGAAGAACGCGGGCGGCGCCGGGAACTCGGAGACGATCTCCGGCCCTTCCGCCGCGGCGGCGTCGCCCTCCTGCTGCTGCTGCTGCTCCTGTTGTTGCTCCTGCTGGCTCATTATTGCTTGAGTTTGCTTTTGGATGGGATTTCTGGTGCTGGAACAAGTCCCTGTCAAATACGTTCTGTGGTTTTGACAGGTTTTGTTTTGATTGGCAGAAACTCGGCAGTTTAGACCAAAACTGCACGAGTCAAGCCAAATGCATCCATTGGTTCCAAGAAGCGCGCATTCGTCTCGCTTTCGCCATTTCGAAGCGCATGCAACTTGCGTTCGAGTGGTGGAAGCTGGCGTGGAGACATCCCTCACGGCTACTTGAGCATCGTCGGCTCCAAACGCCGTCAGTCTTTTGACACGTTGGAGCTCCAAGGATATCCTTGTAGTATTTCGTGGCCATCCATGGTGTCCAGTTCAGACTGGTTTTGCTTGCCAGGTCTTTGGCCAGAGAAGCAAGTAGTGAATCAGCGAGGGCAGCTCATAGCGACAAGGTGTCACCTTTGGTAATTAGGCTCGGGTTCTTCTTTGCACTGCAGATTGGGAAGCGAGAAGACCGCCCATGCGATCTGGTTGGTAGTAGATCACGCTGCCAGCGTCTTCGTCATGGCTAGTGCTGTCTGACGCCTAGCCTAGTGGACTTGCAAAATGGACTGGAGTGTCACTGGTCGTGATCGCGAGCGCAGTGGCCACTCACGGACACGAAGAGCATCAGAGAAACTCGAGTCCACACTGGCACCAACCAGATCTTTCAAAAGGAAGCCACATTTCTGACACTTATTTCTTCCAAAAACCCGTTAGCACATTTCGCAATTTGTAAGACTCATTCCAGTGCTCGATTAAGAATATTAGCACTCTTTCGTCTATTAGAGCACCAATTTCATTCGCTGATAAGAGTTTCCATCAATGTTGTGAGCGAACATAAATTTGGTCAAGCAGTCGCTTCGATGGCGTGTCACCACAGGCGTGTCACTGAGGTGGTGACACGCATGTTGTCATCAAGACAGGGTCCTCTATTCAATGCGAGAGGCTTGTATTAAAGGGGTCTCGTTGAACCATACTGGACGCAAGTGTGCGAGATGGGCGAGATGGGAAGTCGGAGCTCCTCATCGAACGCATCACATGCGGATGGATGAATGGGAACGGAGCTCTCATTCCCCATTTCCTCGTCTGCCCCTCAAGCTCAAGAGCTCCTGCCTGTGAAAGCGCTCCAGCGTCCACAAGATGATCCACCTTCGCTTGCTGTCTGCCGCGCCACGCTCCAGTGTGCTCAGCGGCAGAAGCCGTCACAGTGCGAGCATCAGCCTCGCTTCCTCTGCGGCGCGATGGAGCATGCTGCGCTCGCGAGCGCCTGTGCCTCTGCTGCAGCAACAACAGCAGCTCGTGGTGCGCCGTACATTCTCCAGCAACAGTGGCGGCGCAAACGCAAACGCCGGCAGCAGCGACAGCTTCTTCAAGCGCGCGTGGACAACGTACAACACACTGCTGGTGACCCACCCGTTGACCACGAAGATCGTGACGGGCGGCACGATCGCAGCGATTGGCGACATCAACTGCCAGGTGTTCCTCGAGCCGGACCAGCCGTTCAACTTCAAGCGCGCCGCGATCTTCACGTTCCTCGGCGGCGTGTTCATCTCGCCGATCCTGCACGTCTGGTACGGCTTCCTCGGGCGGGTCGTGCCAGGCACGTCGACGCTGGCGATCGCCAAGCGCCTGGCGCTGGACCAGGTCGTGTTCGCGCCGACATTCCTACCGATCTTCTTCACGGCGCTGCTGACGTTTGAGGGTGACGTGCGCAAAGTGCCGGAGAAGCTCTCGGAGGAGTGGTGGCCCACGGTGAAGGCGAACTGGTACGTCTGGGTGCCCGCGCAGCTCATCAACTTCCGCTTCGTGCCGGGCAGTCTCCAGGTGCTCTTCTCGAACGTCATCGGGCTGTTCTGGAACTCGTATTTATCGTTCGTGAGCCACACGCACGCGCACGCGCACACTGCGATCGAGCCGGAGATGACGCCCGAGATCGCAGCCGCTGCTGTCCCCCAGCCGCGGTTGGTCTAATAATCCGCTAAACGAGTAGAAGAATAGTGGTGGAGCTGCTTGCATCTGTAGAGCTCATTTCAGCTTCCGTTTCGTTTGCTTTCTATTGTGATAAATAAATAAATGCTCTGTTGTTGTTGGGCTGTGATGTCGTGTGATTTGTATGGTGGTTTGTCTCCCCAGCTTTAGTCCCTCTCCTACAAAATCGCTATTGCTGCGGCAGCACGTTCTCGTCCTGCGGCGGCACAAAGAGCTTCTTCTTGGCCGAGGACACGGTCTTGGACACGAGCGCCGAGAACGACGAGCGGCGGCGGAGCTCCCCGCCTTTCTCAGGTGGCGCTGTCGGCGACGTCGAGGAGATCGAAATCGATGACGACGACGACGACAACGACGAAGAGCTCAGCCCAATGTCCGAGGACGAGTCCTGGCGGTCAGCGACAAAGTTGGGGAGCTCCATCACGCCCGAGAAGCCGCCGTTCTCGCTCTCGTAGTGGTTGCGCGCGGGTCGGATGTTCTTCTTCAGCGTCTGCAGCTTTTGCTGCTTCTCCTGCTCTTTCTGAAGCTGCTTCTGCTGTTTGCTGCTCAGCGGCGCTTTGTCGAGTGGGATCACATGGTAGTCGCTGCTGCCACTCCCACTCCCACCGTCGACGCGCTTCTGCAGCTTCGACACTTTCTCGGTCAGCGCGTCTCGGTCGACAGCCAGCGTCTTGCACTCAAACTCCATTTGCAGCAGGTCCGCGCGCAGGCTGCTGATCATTTCCTCCTGCTGCTTGATCTGCTCAGCCTCGCGGCTGTGCTTGGTCGTGTCGGTCGCGGCCGCTGCGACTTGGAGCGCTTTCCGCTCGCTCTGGAGCTGCATGAGGTGCGTCTGCATGGCCGCGAGCTCCTCTTCGAGGCGGCGACAGTGGTTCTGCGTCGTCTCGAGCGACTTGCGCACCTGGGCACGCTCGCGCACAATGTGCACGTTCGCGTTCTGGAGCTGCTCTTCGATCCCTTTCTGCTTCTTCAGCGCCAGCAGCAGCTCTTCCTGGGTGTCTACAGCGAGCGCGGCTCTCTGCTGAAACTCGTCTCGCTGGTGCTGGAGCAGCGCGTTCTGACGGCGCAACGCCTCGTTCTCGATGCGGAGGCTGTGCAGCTCGCGCGCCATCTCCATGTTGGCGTGCTGCAGCTGACTCTGCAGCAAAAGCGTCGCTTCGCGCTCCTCGTCGTGCTCCAGCGTCTGCTTCTCGAGGTGCGCCGCGAGCACTTCGACGTCGTCCTGCAGCTGGTTGTAGCGGAGGCGCAGCTCGCTCACCTCTATCGCCGTGCGTGCGCGCAAGCCGCGAGCGGAGCTGCATCAGTTCATGAAGCAGTTCTTCCTCGACCGGCACGCCATCGCGCCTCTCGCCGACTACCACAGGATGGAAGTCGTGAAAAGCTGTTTGTACTACAACGAACACCTAGAAATGGAGCACCGGGAGATCAAAGCTTTGGGACTCCCTACGGCTCGACTCGCGGGCTGCTACCCGCTTCACGACAGCAGCAACCAGTTCAGCGCCTCGGATATCCGCGTTGCGCTGTTTAGCAGGGTCTGCGAGTTGGTTCCCGGAGCTGGAGGACGTCCCTGTTGGTGAGAATCTGTTCGCGTGCTTGCTGAATGTGCTCGTGGACATGATCGGCGACGTGGTCGAGTTGGATCGCTCGGTGAACTCGCTTGAGCAGGTGTTCAGATTGCCTACCGAGGACAACTGGGAATGCTCGTCCGAGCTCGCGCTTGCGCTTCTGAGCCATCATCTTGTGTTTGCCGAGAGAAGCATTCTTGAAGAAGCGTGTGCACGCGTTTCGCAGCTTGCGGTGGCGTCAAACACGCATCCAAACGGTGGTGGAGCACGCATTGCGGTCGACGTCTTCCTCGCGATTTTCGTCTCAACGTGGCTGGAGCACGACAAGCGACTGACGAGGAAGCTGCGCGACGGATTCAAGAGGCAGCTTGTCACGCTCTCGCCATTTGCAGGTATGGGTGGCGGCAAGAACCCTGGCGGGAAAGGGAAAGCGAAGGCAACACACGATCACAATGGAGACGGCGAAGGCGACGACAGTAAGAGCGACTCGATGGCTCAGCAGATCCAGCTCCTTGCTCATGCAGTCCCGAAAGAGCCATGCATAGAGAGTCTGATGCGCATTTGCTCGGCGCTGCCGGACGAATCGCTGTCGCCACTCGACTTGGACGAGCTCAGGACAGCGTTCCAGCGGATCGTTGAGGCGAATCGAGGGCTCGTGGACCCTGGAAGAGGAAGAAGGAAGACGTCAGTGAAGAAGGCGTCGGTCGTGCTCACAGCGCCTGCCGCAGTGTGCATTGGAGGCATGAGCGAGAAGGAGTTCGTGTGCACCGCGGTCGAGATCCTACGCAAGCGCCGCAACTGCTTTGGGATCCGAACTCACAGCCGCCTGCAGTCAACTGCACCAACGAGGATGAGTCAGTTGGGGGCGAGCAAACAGCTCGTCGCACTCATCTCCAGCCACGAACACAATGGCGACTTACCTCTCGACATGCTGAAGCCCGGTCTTGAGCGAGTGCACTCCGGCAAGAACAAGGTGTAAATGCGAAACGACATCGAATCGTTCCCGATGACGATGACTCATGTTGTTAAAGATGTTTTCTCATTTTTCGTTCGTTCGTTCGTTCGTTCACTTGCGCCTCCAACACACAAACAACCTGAGACCAAAGAGCTGGTGAGATTCCTTTTTGCGCTGCACAAGACAAGCCAACCAAAACAATATACAAACCACATTCTTGCGCAGCGCCTCTTTTCGTTTCTTCTTCGTCCTTCTTCTTCTCCTTCAGCGCTGCGCAAAACACACACTCCCGATTGACCAGCAAGTCTCCCTCGTCCTCCCAACTAGATGTAGAACATGCAGTTGAGGAGGTTCTTGTGAAGATCGGTGAAGTCGTAGTTCGACGAGTTCGAGCGACCCGAGCCCACCGTCGATGCACCGTCCGAGCCTTCATTCAAAAAGAAGCGAGCGCGCGCCGCCGCCAGCTGCGCGTAGTAAACTGGAGGCACGACCGAGACCGAGCGAGTGCAGCGCGCAAAGGTGTAGCAGAGGTTGTAGGTCAGCTTCTGAACGTCTTCAGCGGACATCTTGTTCTCATCGTGGAGCACCGTGTAGTGAGCTGGGCAACTCGTGCCCTGAATACCACTGTGCCCGAACAAGAAGAAGTCAAATCGGTGCGCATCGACGATACTCGTGTCGATCACCGTGCCGGGCTGAATGTTTCCGCTTCGGTCACAGTCGTTGCGGTTCTGACTGAACCCACGCATGTGGTGGCGCTTGTTGACCACAATAAACGTCACCGGCGGCATAAAGTCCTCCGACATCATCATGCACGCCGTACGCAAAGCCTTCATCTCGGTCTGGAGAATGTCATAGAACTGACCCTCGCTCACACCATCGCGGTAGTAGATAATGTGTTCAGGCTTGCGGTGCGTCGTCCGGTAGTACGCCAGGAACAGGTCACGGAGCATGTACGGCAAAGTACTGATATCGTTCGACGCCTTCTGAGCAGCGACACGAGCCACGTACTTGGCCGAGTAGCGGTCGAGCGACGCGACAACCGACGCAATGGATGGACGCGAGCCCATGCCCGAACGTGGGTGCGAAATGTTCGCGCCAATCACAATCGAGGGCGTCGAGCTCACAAGCGGCAGGTGCTCGCGCAGGATCGAGTTCTTGCCACTCAGCTTCATGTTGATCTTTAAGCAGACGTTCGCGCAGTACTGGACCTGTCCCTTTTGGACATTAGCTGCAACAAGACATTGGCTCGGGATGCCCAGCACCGTGTCCGACATGCGCTTGATGTCCGAGTATGGACCCACATTCTTGTCTTTCTTGATAACGACGATCAGCTGAGGTGGACCCATGTTTCGGTGCTCGAGCTCCTTGAAGCACGTCTGCATCAAATCTTCCACTTGAGCTCCGCGGTACGCATCCTGGTGAGTGATGATCGGGTTCTGATCCTTGATCTCCATGCCGCATTTCCTCGCCACATCGGCGAGCGTGCCAACAAAGCGCTGAACGTCATTTTCTCGGATGTTCGCATGAACGACCACGCCCCAGTTGGACAGCACAGCGCCATCCACAAAACGACGGTCACGCAGGTTCCATGCACCCATGTTTGGCCGCTCAGAGATGTTCGCGTACTGCACCTCAGGGGTTTCGAGCACCTTCGCCTCGAGGGTCTCCATGCGAAGATCAACCTTCATGCCAAACGACGACAGGTACGGGTCGTTCTCGAACCCGGCGCTGCGCACTTGCTCCATGATATTACCCGCGCGAATGTTTGGCTTCTGGCTGGTCTGCTTGATGATCTCCGCGGTGTCGAGGTCGTTGATGTTCGCACAGCGCTGACCTGGTGCGACTTCGCAAACTTCGATCGGCAGCCAAGTCGGTCTTCTCGTACTTCCAATGTTCACAGCTGGCAAGTTCGCATAGCGGAGGTTGACCTTGTAGCGCTGGCTGAAGTAGTCGGCTACAGACACTTCTTTGCCGTCGATCTCGACCATAGTGGCGTCCACTGGTTGACTGCTAATACCGAAGATCGGCTTCTTGCGGTCAGCGACACGGTGCGTAGTGATCACTTCAATCTTTCGCAACGCGCGAGAGAGGCTTCGTGACTCTCGCTCGCTCAGCTGGCGCACGTCTCTCGCTTCGCGGACGTTCAAGGCGGCCGTCACTAAGTCAAGCAACGGACCAGGCGCGTAGAACACAGTTGCCACCTGGTCCATGTTCAGCAGAAGCTTCTGCTGACCAACACGAATCGATTGATGGTAACCCCAGCAAAGTTCCTTTCCGCCTCGCAGCGGGTGGGTCTTCTTCATCGAGAAGAAGTTTCGGCCAACCGGAATCAATCTGCAGGTACATAAAATCGGATGTCAGTCTTTTCGAAGCAACCTCACAAGACAGATACATTGACCAGGAAACATTGACTCACCGCTGGGCACCCAAGTGGCGAGCTGCGACATCCAGCGCTTGCAGCACAGGAAGCGGGTTCACGTCCGGGTTCGTGTAGTACTCGAAGAGGTCTTGCATGTTGATCGTCTCCACGTACTTGAGCTTGACTGAAAACGTACGCGGACCACGTCCCTTGCGCTGCGGGTTGCGATCCACAGGACCATCAGGGTTCACTTCCTCGAAATCTTTTGTGTCCCACGGAAGTCGCTGTGGCGAGTACACGGCAGCCATGCCATCGTGGACAACGCGGACGCCGCCAAACTCAGCCTCATACTGCTGCAGCACCGCGTTGATCACCATGCGGACCAGTGGCTTGCGCAATGGACGGTCAGGACGCTCCGGTTGCGCGGGCTTCGGCTCAGGCACATCCGACATCTCGACGTCCACCTCTTTTAGTTCATCGCCAGCCATCGACACGTCTTTCTGGTCGGCGCCGCCGCTTGGACCATACTTCGCATCTGTGCGTGGCGTCAGCTCGACCGCGACGTGGTACTTGAAAATCTCCGACACCTTCGGGTCCACCGACAGACCAAAGTAGTTCGCACTCATTTGGATAGACTTGCTGTGCACAGCAACATTTGGACGCCTGCAGATCAAGAAGCTCTTGTTGATCTCCTTGTGGTTGCCGTCGACGTCGCGAGGAGGAAGGCGACCGCTCCACTCTTCTTCGAGACGAGGATCAGCGATCGGCTCGCCAACATTTTCGTAGCCAGTGCCACGGATGTCTCCAGCACCTGCTGAGGTTGGACCACCTCCTCGGCCGCCACCGAAGCCACCGCCGCCTCCACGGCCACCGTATCCGCCACCGCCTCCACGACCACCGTATCCGCCGCCGCCTCCACGACCACCACGGTCATCTCCACGGCCACTGCCATAGCCGCGATCTTCGCGCTTTTCATCGCGAGCGCTGTAGCCACGGTCGTCTCTGCGACCACCACCATAACCGCGATCATCGCCGCGACTTGTCCCGCTGCCATAACCGCGATCATCGCCGCGACCTCCCCCACCACCGTAGCCACGATCGTCTCGACCGCCACTGCTTCGACTATCACCACTGTAGCTGCTACCTCGGTCGCGTTCGGCGTATCCGCCACTGCTGCCGTGACTGCTGCCTGCGTATCCCTTGTCATCTCTTGGAGCGCTTCGTGAGTACCCACCGCGATCATCGTAGCCGCTGCTGCTCGGGGTGTAGCTCGAGCTGCTGTAGCCACGGTCACCGTACTCGCCACCTCCGTGCGACGAGCTAGAGCCAGCGTAGCCACCGGAGCTGCTGCGTTGGTATTCACGTGAACGATCGTCGTAGCCACTGCTGGCACCGTAGCCAGATGAGCTGCTTCTCTGGTAGTCCCGCGAGCGGTCATCGTACCCGCTGCTGGAGCCGTAGCCAGAAGAGCTGCTTCGTTGGTAGTCGCCACCGCGGCTGTCTGGATAGCCAGCAGACTGGCTGCTGTATCCCGATCTGGAGTCGTAGCCACCGCGAGAGTCGTACCCCGCACCGTAGCCAGAGGACAATGAGCGCGCGTCGCCATAACCAGCTGACCCACCACCACTGCTAGACTGATAATCGCCGTATCCACCGCGCGAGTCGTACGCTGCGCGCTGGTCGTAGCCGCCGCCACGGTAGTCGCCATATCCACCGCCAGAGCTACTTCCTCCGCGGGAGTCGTAGCCACTTGCACGCGAATCGTAGCCACCGCCGCCAGATCCTCCAGGCGCGCGGTTCGGGTCGTCGTAGCCGCCGCTTCCGCGCGAGTCGTAGCCGCCGCTGCTGCTGCCGCGACCGCGGTTGTCGTAGCCACCGCCGCCGCTTCCGCTGTAACTCATGCTGCTGCTGTTGCTTCTCCTTCCTCCGGCGTCAGCCGTTCTTGCCGCCTCCGACTGCTTCTGCTTCTTCCCTCCACTTGAGTCTGGCACTGCGTTTTCGAAACTGGAAGATCGAGCGGGGTGAACAGAGAGACTTCAATTCAATTCATGTTTGGTCTGAGTGAGTTTCCACCCTCAAGTGGAAACTGGAGCTTGCTTTGCATGCAAAAGTGGAATGCGTTGCTGGATTGGAGGGGAAACGCTTCCTAACGCTTCCATCCTCAAATACGAACTCCGAGTCTTCCGAAATGTCCACTTTGCTGATCACAGTGTCGGGTGTTATTGCTAACCATGGTGCAATGGCATTGCTGCAAAGGAAACAGCGCTGGGCAAATGCAACTTTGAAATTGGACGAAGCATGCGCGTGGTGTGCGGGAGGCGCCGCGTCATTTGGCAAATGATGGATGCAGCAGTTGCCTACGCACGTTCAGAATCCAACATGCACGGTTGATAGTTTTCGCTTCCTTGTTTGCTCTCTCGATGGGGCTGGTGGCGCTGGCTGAGAAGCGAAGGTTCCGCTACTGCTCTCGCACTTCGTTCAAAATCAACTACACGGCAGCGACGCGCTTCAGCACTGCTTGGCGCTTGCGTGGCGAGAGCACGTCTTCCTCGTGGCGCGTGTAGTGCGCAGGGGTCTCGAAAAGCGACGCCTCTGGTGTGCAGAGCTCCATCGTGTCAAAGCGGAACGTCGCGGAGATCGACGGGATCAGCGGGAAGCAGAATTGCACAGGAAACCCGTCGATCGATTGCTGGATTAGAGGACCCAACGCAAATGCGAACAGACGTCAGGCAGTGTTCAGACACAGTAGAGCCATGAGTATGCCTGCTTCTGTTCGTACCGCTTCGAAGAACTCCTTAACGTTTTCAAATGCGCTCGTGGTCTTCGAGAGCACTTCGATCACTGGCAAAAACTCGTGCATCTTCACACATTCAAAACATACAAGGTATATCGTCAGTTTGAGGCATCCAAATCGCTAGCAAGCAAGCACACACAGCTCCAATCCACGGCGCACACTCATGGGGAAATCGTCGCTCATGTGCACTGTCGCCGGAAAGCTCTTGGACACCTGGCGGCAACTTGGTTGCGCGTGCACCATGATCTGGCGCTTCGGCTTCAGCGCCTGCAAGGCAGCGGGCAGGTCTGCGATGCGCACGCCAAACCAGTCTTCGAACGTCATTGCTTCTTCACGCGCGCGGTGGTGGTCCTGCGAGTCCATTTCATCGCCATTGCCACTTGGGTCGCTGTTGGTGCTCGCTTGAGACTGGATCAGAAAGTGCACGGTCTTCGAACTGTGAATGAAGCGAGAGAACACACTCAGTGCCATCTGACCGCCGCAAACGGACTAGGATCTCGTAGCACGAACACAATAGAGAACCGTACCGGACGCGAGAGAACGTGTTGTCCCATGTGAACATGACAGTTCCAGCACTCGGCGCCTGGAAGCTGCCGCTCTGCTCATTCACATGGGATTCACAGCGCTGCAGGGCGACAACATCTTCCCAGTCCTCTACATCGCTTTCTTCCTTGAGAAACTTGACGCTGAATCCAATGTCGTATCGCTCCGTTGAAAACTTCCACGTCACGACTTCGGTCTCGCGGAGCTCTGTCGACACAACATGCTCCGCACTCGCATCCACGATCACTTCGGTGTATTCGTTGTCGTCTTCAAACGCATCAGTGAGAACTGAGAACGCGTCGGTCGACGTTGACCCATTTTCCTAGCCAGAGTCAAAACCACAAATCGATATTCAGACACGCGGCTACCATCACCAGCCTGTTTCAAATACACAAGGCAAGCTCACTGGTGTCGAGTCAACTGCTGACTTTGGGGGCTTGCGGCTCTTGTTTTGCGGCTTCCGGATGCGGAGACTCGCTTCGACGCCGGTCATGTCGTACACGTGCGTGTTCTTCCACGGACCAATGTCCTGCACCAGATCCGCACTCGAGAGCCACCGGTGCTTCTTGTGGAACTCGACGTTCGCCACATCAAAGTCCGACGTGATGATCGAAGTTGTCATCAGAAAGTGCACCATCACGTCCACCTCCGCGGCGTCGAGAGGATCCCCAGCCGCAAGAAGATTCATGCACATTTGCTCCTCATGGTCGAGGCACAGGAAGCTGGCATTGCCTCCCAAGAGCAGGAAGCTCAGCTTGCCTCGCTTCCACGACCCCTTTTCAAAGCCCACGAGCGAAATGTCGAAGCGAATGTCGTTGCCACGCTTCCAGATCTTGACAGTGTCGGATGGAAGCCAGCGAGACACTCCAGGGATCCACGTCGAGATGTCCACGTGAATCTCGCTGTAGAAATTGGGAACCTGAGCGAGCTGAGGGCAAATGGTTTCGATCTTCTTCGCCAACAGCCCTGGAGCCTGCTCTTTTTCTGGAGCTCGGCGCGCAAGCACAGAAGCAACATGTACCCATTAGCCAAGACTGGACAGCACATGCCACGAGAACATGCTGACGCTTTGGCGCGGGTGGCGTACCTCGTTGGACGAGGATGCGCAGGATCTCTTCGTTCTCAGCAGCGATCGCGTGGTGCACCGTCTTCCAGCCAGAGGTGTCTCGCGAACGCACGCGAGCGCCAGCATCCTGCGAACACATTTTCAACCCAAAAGGTCAGCTTGGGAACAACATTCACAAAAAAGCAAATAGCTGTGACGTGGCGATTACCATGAGGCATTTCACGATCGCCACCGAGTTGCGGTGCGCAAACTTGAGCGCCAAGTGGAGCGCTCGGTTGCCTCGTCTGTCTCTCGTCTCGAGCGCGTCATTCTCGCCTTTGATGCACTCGCGGATCTGGTTGAGGTTGCCATTCTGACACCACACTCGCATTTCCAGGCATTCACAGGCATGCCATCAGTGACGTCGAGACCAACATCCGCGGCAGCTGTAGACGACGAAGGGTAGAGAGCACACGCCGACCAACGAAACAACAACATGACGTAGAGAGCGATGAGCTGACACGTACCCATAACGCGATGTGCAGCGGCGTTGGCGCTGATGACGCCGCCTCTTTCTCGTTCACGGGAGACACAGAAGCCGCGGTTCCTGGGTCAGCTGCCTGTGGCGCTGACGTTGCTGGCGAGTGCGCTGCGCACGTCGGGGTGCTGTCGGGCTCGCCCATCTTTTTGAAATGGTCGGAGCAGACGAAGAAGGAGCTGCAGCGGATCCGGCAGTTGGGTTGTTGTGACGCACTCCCAAATGCTTCAACATTGTGTGCGAGACATGACGCAAATGGTCCCACTCACAAACTCAGACGCGCCAGATGTGGGCCACGTCATTTCTGAGCTTCAATTTGCCGCATTTTGCGTGTCCCACACCACTCCTGCCATATTGTTGCAATTAGTGTACGCCACGCCATCTATCGTCCATTTTTGTACCCAAATGGATTTTTTCAAGAACGCTCTCTGCGATTGCCATCATTCCTGCAAGTGCTGTGCACAGAATGCTGGTCACGCGCTCCGCATTGGCTGAAATCGGACTCGACCTTCTATTCGAAGCACTCGCAGTCAAGAGTTCTGTCAAAAGTTCTGTCAGTGCGCTTTTCACAGGTTATTGTGGAATTTCCCCCGTCCCAAACACACAGAGTCAGAGGCAGAGAGAGAGCAGCGAGAGAAGGAAGAAGCCATGACGACGCTCATGTACACCGCATCGCACACCGTCCAGCAGCAGCAGCAGCAAGAACAGCAGCAGGCGAGCAAGCCGCGCATGCTCAAGCACTACCAGGTGGAGCACACGCTCGGCTCGGGACTGCAGGGCAAAGTGAAGCTCGGCATCGACACGACCACGAACGACCGCGTCGCGCTCAAGATCATCGACTGCGCCAAGCTCAACCGCAAGAGCATGATCAACGTCTACCGCGAGGTGGAGGCCATGTCGCGCGTCGCGCACCCGAACGTGCTCAAGCTCGTCGGCGTCTTTGACGACTTGCAGTACACGAAGAAGAGCGGCGAGAGCAAGAAAGTGATCCTGATCGTGCTCGAGCTTGCGACGGGTGGCGAGCTTTTCGATTTCATGATGTACACGGGCTGCTTCTCGGAATCGATTGCGCGCACGTACTTCCAGCAGCTTGTGCTTGGACTGGAAGAGTGCCACACGAACGGCGTCTACCACCGCGACATCAAGCCGGAGAACCTGCTCTTGGACGAGAACTTTGGTCTGAAGATCGCCGATTTCGGACTCTCGGGTCTGCGCGAAGGAGCGGATGGTGCGATCGCAGAGCTCTACACGCAGTGCGGCACCCGATCGTATATGAGTCCGGAGGTGCTCTCGTGTCTTCCGTACGAGGGCGAGCCGGCGGACGTCTGGTCTGCTGGCATTGTTCTGTTTATCATGCTCGCAGGCTTCCCTCCATTCCAGATCGCGACACGCCAGGACTGGTGGTTCAGAGCCTGTGCTGCGCGTCAATATGAGGCGTTCTGGGCTGCGCACGCTCGCTCTGCTGTCTTCTCGGCTGGCGCAATGGACCTCATGTCGCGCATCTTCGTTGTGAACCCTCAAGAGCGCATCACGCTCGCTGAGATCAAGGTGAGGCTGCTGTTGAAGAGGATCTGTTTGTTATGTCTGTGCATGCTAATGATGGCTCTGTTTGTGTGTTTGTAGACACACCCATGGTTCTTGGAGAACACGATCTCAGCCGAGAACCTGCGCGCGGATCTGCTGACGCGGAAAGTGCAAGTCGAAGAAGAGAAGCGGAAGGAGCGTGAGCAGAAGCGCCTGAACGCGACCAAGCACCAGGGCGAGGAGTTCGATCCGTTTGAGGCGGACGTGGCGCGATCGGTGGCGACTTCGACGGCGTCCTCCATCGTGTCCGAGCCCGGATCGGATGTGTACGCGCCGCTGTATCCGAAGGAGAGCGTCGCGGTGTACACGAGTTTCCAGACCAAGCACTCGCCCGTGGAGGTGCAAGCGCGCGTGGAGAAGGCGTTGCGGGATGTGTCGGCGCTGGTGGAGGTGAAGAAGAGCCGATTCAAGACCAAGGCGACGATGAAGACCGAAGATCTGGCGTTCGCTGTGCGGATCTACTCGCTGCCGAATGTAAGCACGTGTGACTGATGTTTGACTGCTTGAGTAGCTCTTGAGTGCATGTGGTAGTGCGTACTTGCTTGCTAGGAATTCTTTCCTTTCATGATTTTGCGTGATTTGTGCCCTCATTCTTCCTACCATTCATTGGTGGTGGTGGTGGTGGGTGGCTCTTCACCCATTCGACGTTCACTCACACCCTTTCTTTTCTTTTGCGTTTGTGTTTGCCGTTTTCCCCAGGTCGCGGATCGATGCATTGTGGAGTTCCGACGGACGAACGGCACGTGTTTCAAGTTCCAGGAAGTGTACAAGACGCTGAGCGCTGCGCTCGCGGATCTCGTGTGGGACGCCAAGAGCGACGACGCGCTGGCGAACCGCGAGAGCGGCGAAGAGCTCATCTCCGACGAAGCCATGATGATTTAAGAGCAAGCCAAGTGCGCAGTAGATGAAGACATAGGTGTGTTAGTATTGATTTGCATGTCGAAAAGCAGCAATGGTGAAAGAAAAACAACAACAGTGCCCATTCCATTTCGCTCTTTCACCAAATTCGCACCGATTTTCCTGTCGAGTCAACCTAAACGACTAGGCTCAAATGCCATTTTGCACCTCGACAGTGGTTCCCCACGACATTGATCTTCGTGAGAGTCGTTTGAGAAGCATGTTTTGGGCAGGCGGTGCGAAGGTCGTCAGCGAGTGGAAAGACAGCAGCTCGGGGTCTTCGGTCAGCTTGCTCGTGCAGCGCCAAATGGAATATCACCGGCTCCTTGGCAGTCTGTGTGGAGGTGCAAAAGCGAAAGTGAACAAACGATCTGGAGAAACAAGTGCGGTGAAGTGCGTTTCGTGGACAGTATCGCCGAAACAGCTCCGTTGTTGCCGCTGTCCACACACTTCCGGGCTAATACCTTGCTCAACACCAGCAACACATCTCGAGACAAAGTCACGAAAGCGCAGCCTGGCGAGCTCGACAGCGACGCATCTCGTGTTGCTTTCGACAAGACCGGACGGTATGTGCCTTGTGAAAACTCTAGCCATCGTTTCCACGACTTTAGCTTTGAGATCGCGTGCGAGGATCTGCAGGACTTCGCGACACCAGAGCTCTCATAACCGACAATGCTGGATTCGATCACAAAGTCAGCAAAACAGCAATGGACTGTTTATGAATTAGCCTTGCTTTTCTTCCATGCTCTCTTCAAACAGGAAACCGGAGCCAAACAGTGTTCACGAACCCAGAAGCACACGCTTGCGTACAAACTACTGCTCGAAAGCTTCATGTTGTTTCCAAGACAAAAGGCAGAAGCTCCCCTTCCTATTCTTCTCGCCATCATCCCCTGTCGTTCGCGCTCGTTCGCGCTCGCTCGCAATTATCCGACACAACCCGAAGATCCGCGCGAAGCAGTCTGTTTGAGCTCAACCCAGTCTTCCTGACCCCTTCCAGCCATGTCGACGTCCATGATCCCCAAGAAGATGAAAGTGAGCGAGCTGCGCGCCGCGCTCGAGTCCCGCAACCTCAGCTCCAACGGCCTCAAGTCGGAGCTCATCCAGCGCCTGGAGCTGGCGCTCGACGAGGAGGAGTTCGGCAGCGAAGCGCAGGAGCTGGAAGAGCTCGCGCCGCCGAACGAGGACGCCGCCGCCAAGCCAGCAGCCGACGCAGAGCCAGCGTCTGCGGCTGTGAGCACGAGTCCGAAGAAGACGGCGGAGGCGCCTGCAAAGAAGAAGGAGGCGGACGTGCCATCCGCAGCGACCACGACCCCAGTCGCCAAGAAGGAGGCTGCTACCGCTGCGAAGCCAGCCTCCGCGTCTGAACCAGCGAAAGAAGCTGAAGCTGACGCGGCGCCAGCAGCAGAGGGCGGCTCGGCCGTGCAGCCGCTGACAGAGGAAGAGAAGCGGAAAGCGCGCGCTGCCAAATTTGGCATCCCGCTCAAGCACGAAGACAAGCTGGTACGTCGTGTGTTGAGTTCACTGGTTTTTTTGTTTTTTTACAGCAGCGCAGTGATCCGTTTGTTACTTGTTTTGCTTACGCTTTGCGTCTATAGGAGGAGCGCGCCAAGCGGTTCAAGATCAGCGGCAGCGTCGGTACGTTTCTTGCCAACTGCTGAAGACACGAGGCAGATCAATGGCGCTCACGATGTCTCTCTCTCTGTGTCTGTCGTTCTGCAGCTTTGACCGACGAAGAGCGCGAGAAGAAGCTCAAGCGCGCCGAGCGCTTTAACCTCGAGACCCCGGAGACGGTAAGTACCTGCAGCTTTGCGCTGTCCTCCATCCGCAACCGAGACCACCAGCTTTTAGACACCGAAGGTACTTATTAGCAGCCTCTGTCTTGGTCACTTCACAGCTCGACTTGAAGAAGGAGGCGCGCGCTGACCGCTTCGGTCTGAACGCCGAGAAGAAGCGCCGTCTGGAGCGCGCCAAGCGCTTCAACCTAGAGACCTCAGACGTGGTACGTAGTCCATGTAAATCTATTGATCTGCTCTTGGTCCGCCCTTGACAGACTGCTGAGATGAGATGAGTCATATCAGAGAGGGAGAGAGAGAGCGAGAGAGATTAACGCTGCTGTATGTTCACTTTGTGGTCGTGATCCGCAGTTTGAAGAGAAGCGAAAGAAGCGCATGGAGCGCTTCGGAGGCGCCGCCAAGTAGATTGGATCTCCATGTCTGTAGCCAGCAGCAGCAGCAGCGAGTCCCACAACGTGACGAATGGACTGAATGATTGACCGGCTCAGCAAGATGACAACGACCACACAGACGATCGCACACACACACGCACACGTGCACATGTCGGCATTTGAGTCAGTTTGCTGGGACGTGTGTGTGTGCGTGTGTGCACGTGAGTGAATGTGAGGCAGTCTGTCGTTCGTGCATGGGACAGAAGGGAAGAAAGCGTGCATATCGGATTGTATTTATGCCAAGAGAGAGAGAGAGAGCGAACGATCTTGGTCCGTCCTTCCATTCGTCCAGTGCGGTGCATCGCTCCTGTTCTTTTTTACAATTAAACAACAACCACATGCTGCAAGCTCCATGCACAGTCAATAAAACAACGACAGCTACTCCAGTGCAAATACATGCAGCAGCGTGACATTTCAGTGCGCAGCTTTTCTCGATATAAACAGTCGGAACTGTGCAAATTTGCATTCCGACTCGCCCCTTTGTTTTGTCATTTGCGATCCATTGCAAGCTCTCACTTGTTGTGCACGCCGACAGGACTCTTTATCAAACATCCCCCTGTTTGCTTGTCTAAAGACAGTTCAAACGCCTTTTGGACTGCCTTTTATACACAACAGGGAATGATGGTTTGCATGGCACGCGTTAGTGAAGGCAGCAGCAAAATGAGCGTCGTTCTTGCAGAGAGCACAACAAAAACAACGCGACAACCCAGCTCGCATACAAACTGCCATACAACAAAAACGACACTGACGATTCTTCGATGGCGCGCGCGCATTGGCTGAAACATGCATCCGGATGTTTTTCGAGTGTAAGATTTATCTCCAATCACAGCGCTCGATCTATCGATCTGCTTTTATTCTCCAATCACGTCTCTCTAAACATCACTTCAATCTCTCACTTTCAGCGAATCAGCGTGCCGAGCTCTTCCTTGCTTTCCTTCCCCCTTCTTTCCCTCTTTGCTTCGTTCCCCCTTGTTCGTTTCACAGACAATTCTTTCTTTCACTTCAAGCCGCTCAAGCAAGAACCAGGAAGCAGCAGCACAAGCAGCCGACTAGTGACGCCTGCGCAACGAGCACCTGAAGCGAAAGAGAGGAAGAAGGCGCTGACAACTCAAGTTGCGACGCACGCCACACGCACCACTACCACCACCACTCACACGTGAAGAGACGCCTACCTGGAAAAGATGTCGACGCCACTGCCCATCTACAAGCAAGCGTCCAAGCTCGAGACGGATGTGGAGATCCTCCCCGTGGAGATCGGCCAGACGATCTGGGTGCCCGGCCAGGAGCAGGTCTGGGACAAGGCTACGGTCATGGCCATCGGCGGCCTCAAGGTCACCGTGCGCACGCAAGCCGGCAAGGTGCAGCAGGTCGACCGCGGTCTCGCGCTCCCGCAGAACCCGCGCGTGACTGACGACATGACCTCGCTCTACTACATCCACGAAGCCGGCGTGCTGCACAACCTCGCGGAGCGATCCAAGATGGACGGAGGTGACGGCAAGGGTCAGAAGCCGTACACGTTCATGGCGAACGTGCTGATCGCCGTCAACCCGCTGCAGGACCTGCCGAACCCGCGCGTGAGCGAGATTGTCAACAACTCGACCAGCGCGCCGCACCCGTACGCGATCGCAGAGATGGCGTACCAGCAGATGGTGTACAACTCGGGCACCGACCAGCCGACGAACCAGTCGGTCGTCATCAGTGGAGAGGTAAGTGGATAGGTTTCTTTTGCTTTTGCATGGGTGCCTCATTGCCGCGTTGTTTACTGGAAGATCGTTCTGACCGCTTGTGTCCATTGCTATGTGTGTGTGTGTCCTAAAGAGTGGTGCCGGTAAGACGGAGTCGTCCAAGATCGTGCTGAAGCACTTGACGACCCGCGGTCTCTACGGCAAGAAAGCGCGCGGCGAGGAGATCGAAGCGCTCTTCAAGGACCGCAAGCAGCACGGGACGTCGCTCGATCACCGTTTGATCGAGCAGAACCCGATCTTGGAAGCCTTTGGTAACGCCAAGACGCTGCGAAACCACAACTCGAGTCGTTTCGGCAAGTTCATGAAGCTGCAGTTCACGTCGAACGGCGAGTTCAAGCTCGCGGGTGCGTTCGTCGAGACGTACTTGCTCGAGAAGTCGCGTCTCGTCTACCAGGTTGACGGCGAGCGCAACTTCCACATTTTCTACCAGTTGCTTGCGGGTGCGTCTGCGGCGGCGAAGAGCGAATTCAAGCTCACCAAGCCGCAGGACTTTAGCTACCTGAACCAGAGCAACTGCTACGTCGCGGAAGACACGGACGACCGCGCGTGCTTTGAAGACGTCGTGCGCGGTTTGAGCTGCGTCGGCATGGACGACAAGCTCCAGCACGTCATCTTCTCGGTGATCGCGGGTCTCTTGCACATTGGTAACATCGATTTCGACGAAGAAGACACCCCAGAGGGTGAAGCCGCGATCATTGCGAAGCCTTCGGCGAAGACTGCGCTGACGCTCGCGTCGAAGCTGCTCGGCGTCCGCGAAGAAGCGCTTGCGAGGGTGATCATCGAGCGCGACATTGTGACGCGCGAAGAGACCTTCACGGTGCGCCGCAATGCGCAGAATGCGATTTACGCGCGTGATGCGATCGCCAAGGCTCTGTACGGCAAGCTCTTCGACTGGGTGATCGTGCAAGTGAACGCGTCGCTGGGCCAGGACCCTGCTCCACTGCCGTACATTGGTGTGCTGGATATCTTCGGTTTCGAGTCTTTCCAGCGCAACGACTACGAGCAGCTTCTCATCAACTACACGAACGAAGTGCTGCAGGCGACGTTCAACAACCAGGTGTTCATTGCCGAGATGGAGCTGTACAAGCGCGAAGGTATCACGGTCGGCAAGATCAAGTGGCCAGACAACCGCGAATGTGTCGACTTGATCGCGTCGAAGCCTGACGGTATCTTGAGCATCTTGGACGCTGAAGCCATGAACCCGAAGCCAAGCGATGAGAAGTTCCTCGCTGCGCTGCACCGCAAGCACTCGAAGAACGCGTACTTCCCACGTCCTCACCCGAAGGACATGCAGCACATGTTCATTGTGCGCCACTTTGCCGGATCCGTGTCGTACACGATCGGCGCGTTCATGGACAAGAACAACGACACGATCCCGCAGGACATGGCGAACCTGTTCTTGGGCTCGTCGAACCACTTGACGGTTGCGTTCTTCAAGGGCGACGTTGAAGACAAGCCAGGCAAGAAGAAGGTGCTCAAGAGTGTCGCGGCCAAGTTCTCCAAGCAGATGCAAGAGCTCGTCGACACTTTGGACGCGACGCGATGCAACTTTATCCGTTGTATCAAGCCGAATGCGCTGATGCGAGTGGGCATGTTTGATCCACGCTACGTCGTTGGACAACTTCGTTGCCAGGGTATCATGCAAACCGCGCAGGTGCTCAAGGTCGGACTTCCGACGCGTGTGGCTTACAGCGAACTCGTGACCGCGTACAAGAAGTTCATGCCTCCAGATGCCCAGCGTCTGTTCGCGAGCCAGAGTGACCCAACGCTGATCACTGCTATCCTGTGGGCGTTCCAGGTCCCAATGGACGCGTACAAGCTCGGCATCACGAAGCTTTTCTTCAAGGCGGGCAAGATCGCTCTCTTGGACTCGATTCTGAAGATCAACTGGGCGGTGGACGGTCCACGCATCGTCGCTCGCATGAAGCTCTGGCTCGCTCGTCGACGCTGGCGTGTGGCCCTCGCGAAGGTGATCACGCAGAACACTTTCAAGAAACTGTTGCGCAAGATCCAGTTCCGTCGTGACTCGGTCGTCCGTATTCAGCAGTGGTGGCGTGGACTTACGATTCGCCGCGAGTTCAAGAAGCAGCGCACCGCGGCGCTTGTTGTGCAGGCGATTTTCCGTGGCCACAAGGCGCGTATTCTGTTCAAGTCGAAGAAGCAGGAGCTGATCGCCATTGCTGCTGCTCGTGCGGAAGAGGCTAGACGCCAAGCTGAAGAGGCCAAGCGCAGAGAGGAAGCTGCTCGTGTCGCAGCTGAGCAAGCTCGTCGCGAGAGCATGGCTCGTGCTGCTGCCGACTCGGACCGTCGCAGAATGGAAGAGGAGGCGAAGCGCGCGGAAGAAGAAGCGATCAAGCTTGCGCAAGAAGCTGCTATCGCTGTGCGCGAAGCTGAAGCCGCCGCTGCCGAAGCGTCTGCTGCGGTTGAGCACGAGCGCCAGGCCGAACTCCGCGCGATCGCCGAGGCTCATGAGCTCGAGAAGAGAATCGCTCGCGAAAGAGAGGAAGCCGAGAAGCGCAAGGAGCAGGCGTTGTTGCACGCTGCGAGCGTCAGTGCCAGTCTTCTGGGCGGTCTTGCTCAGGTCAACACCATGACTGGCGCTACTGGCCAGGTGCACGTGATCGACATCCCAGACGATGTCTCCCAGGAGAACAGAGAGCAGCTGCAGCAGCTCAATGAGCTTCTGCTCAGCGGCGCGATTGCCCAGACGGAGTACGACGAGCTTGTTCCGTTCCTGTTGGAGCCACCATCCGAGGAACCATCGGGTGCGGCTTTGACTGCTGAGCAGGAAGAGTCGCTCAGCCGACTGTACTCGACTGGCGTGTATGGTATTCAGATCCGTTGCCCAGCGTGTGGTGCGACGAACAACACTGCGAACGGCAACCACTGTGACGACTGCGGTTCTCTCTTGACGACCAGCGATGATGCCGGTGTGGCTGACCAGTACGGCTACCGCTCTCGCTCCATGTCGCGCCAGCAGAGCTTGCTGACCGCCCCACTTGGCTCCTTCGGAATGGAAGGACACCGCATTACCATCCACGACGGCTTCTTACAGGTCCAGATGCACCGCACGCAGATCCTGCAAGACGACAACTACGCCGAGTACACGGTGTACGTCTTGCGCTGCGAGTGGCAGCCTCGCGACTCTGAGGAGCCGACGACGTGGCTGGTGTCGCACCGCTTCAGCGTGTTTGAGCGCCTGCACAAGGATCTGAAGCACAAGATTCCTGCGACGGTGGCGAACCTTCCAAACTTCCCGCGCAAGCACCGCCTCGGTGGCATGTTTGCGGGCAAGACCGGAAACTCGAGCGAAATCGTCGAAGAGCGCAAGCGAGGTCTGGAGAACTACCTGAGCCAAGTGCTCGACATCTGCGCTCGCCTGCCAGAGACGCTGAACGTGCCGGAGCTGGACCGTTTCTTGAACTTGTCTCGCCAGGTGGAGCAGTACCGCCGCCAGTTGCAAGGCGCGACTGCTACTGCTATCGGCGAGACCAACACTGGCTACGGTGGGCAGTTGAACATCAACGCTGGTGGAGCTGAAGCGCTTGCTGCGCGCGAACTCGCTCGTCTCCCGACGGAGCTGCCGACGCCTTTCGACGAAGAAGAGCTGACCCACACGGAGCAGGCGATCGCGATGCTGAACGGCGCGATCCGCAACTCGCGCGGCGACTTGCGTCGCGACCCAACGGTGCAGCACCACTTGAAGGTCTGCGTGCAGTTGCTGCCACGTCTTCAAATCTCGGCGAACCTGGACAACCCGTTCGCCAACGTGGACTTGATCCCGCGTGCGATGCAGTGTCAGGAAGATCTGGAAGTGACGATGGGTCTTTACAACGACTCGCTCCTGGCTGTGACGGAGACGTACGCGCTCTCTGCTCAGGAAGGTGCTGGTGCGGGCCAAGCTCCGCCTCCGTACGTCCCTGGTCAGCAGAACTCGTACCAGCGAAGCTACGGCGTGTAAGCGACAGAGCTCGAAGCCTCGCCGACAAAGAAGCAGAAAAACGAAATCGCGCGCATTTCCCAGTCGACCGCGAAACGACTCACTCCAGCCATTGGTAGCTGCAGGAGTTTGGTCGCTGGCATGCGGAGCCTCCCTGCGTGTTGTATTTGGTTGACTTTTGGTTGCATTTGTCTATACTTTTTTTCTTCAACTGATTGCACTTGTACCTCCCTGAAGGATCCACGAAAGAGCAAGAAAACGCATAACAAATACAAAACACAAACTCCAACATCTTTCGTGTTCACATTTTCATCATGAGGAAAGCGTTCCTTCTCTCAGTTGCACTTGGTTCGTCTTCAAAACTGAGTTCACTCCACCTCTACGGTGACCAGGTCGTCCTCGTAGATCTTCTGCAACCACTTCACACTCAGACCCTTCTTGAACTCCTCGGTCGATGGCAAACCAGCGTCGCTCTCATCCGCTTCGAATCTCGAGAATGCCAGTACTTTCGTTTCGTTCGGCAGCATCAGAAAAGAATTCTCGCTCCAGAACCCTTGCGAGAATGGCGTCTCCATTTCCACAAACAACGCCACGAACGAACTCGATCGAATTGTCACACCAAGCGATTTCGGACTCGCACTCGACTCGTGCACATCCACGATCTCGACTGCACCCTTCCCAAGGTTCAATGACTTGTACGGCGCGAAGAAATGGTAGACATCGCTGCACAGCGACTGAGATTCGAGGGTTTTCGGTGACTTCGAGTGGCACTGGACGTAGAGAAAGCACGACGTCGCGGTGCAGGATGTCTCTTTCTCGTCCAAAAGCTTCTCAACATCAAAAACTTGGATCTTCTTGCTCTCCTGCAATCAGAAACGACAGTCAATATACCAGAACAGCACGCAAGGTGCAAGAAAGAGGTTACATATTGCTCACCAGAGGGCTCAGCGCGAGGCTGTCGGTTATGGTCTTGACAACACTGCCGGACTTGGTGCTTCTCAGCTCGTACACGACTTCGATCTCCAGCTCTTGGTGGATGTCACTCACGCCGTAAGCTTCGAGAGCACCAGTTTCATTTTGCCGATGGATCGAAAGCACGAATGGGGCGAATTCTCGGCGCACAAAGTAGTGCAAGCTCTTCCAACGTCCCGAAAACTCCACACTCGACCAGCTTGTTCCTTGCCAGATATCATTCAGTTGCCAGTACAAAATCCCCATCGTCATGCCCAGCTCTGCGTTTTTACCACGTCTCCATTTCCGAATCGCTGTCTGGTAGCAGAGACCTTGCTGGATTTGCGTCAGATACAGGTACGAGTCAATACGCTTTGAAATGTTGAATCCGAGGTCTCCGGAAATGTCCCGGACTTGTCTCGAGTACGGAATCCCCAGCCACTCTTCATCGCTGAACGGGAACGGAACGACGAAGCGCCGTTCCATCTGATGAAGCATCTCTGCCGTGCCATTCGCATGTCGCTCGCGGAATTTCAAGAACTTCCAAAATGACTGGAATGACTCCCAATCAGCATCACTGCTCACTTCGCTCAACGATGTTTTCGATGGCGCACTCTGGAATCCGAATTCCGAAATGAATCTCGCGCGGGGGAATGTTTCAGATTCCTGGCAATCGCTCGCGTAATCGTAAAAATGCACATCCCTGAGAAGGAGCGCACACAAGTGAGTTCCATGAGCAGAAGATGAAACACAGCTGAATGCTAAAAGCAGTGCGCTTACCCGTATGCGATTCCATTCACTGACCCCCAGCGCTTGACGTAAGGATCCACAGAATACAACCCGTTCGACGGTGATGTGTCGACAAATGGACGTGATGGATCCAGCGCAGCAAAGATCGGCTGAATCACATCCACGAAGATCTTCGAATAATCTGCCACTGCAATATCTCGGTTGAATGTCGTCCCCGGAGGCATGAAGTCGTTGCTCGCGAATTGCTCCATCATGTTCTCATTTTCGTTGTTTCCGCCCCAAATCGCAATACTCGTGTACTTTCGCAGTCGCTTCACCTGCATCTGCACCTCGTCGCTGACCAAATGGAGAAAGTCGTTGTCACGAGGGTACCTGCAAAAGAGTAGAACCAAGAGTTAGTCTCTCCCAATCACATTCGCAAAAATGTGCACGATTTGGACTCACATTCCACACGCGAACATCAGCTCTTGCCAGACCAGCAGTCCCAAGCGATCGCATTCAGAGTAGAAGAGGTCAGACTCGTATCGCCCTCCTCCCCATACGCGGATCTACAACGAAAAAAGCACTGTCAGATGATCTGCCACCGCCAGCCAGCGAAAAGTGACGCACCGGTGCGTACCATGTTCATGTTGGCTTCATACGCGCTCTTGATCAAGTTCTTGACTGTCGATGGTTGAATTCTGGTTGGAAATGAATCAGTCGGGATCCAGTTCGCACCCTTGATGAAAACCGGGACTTGGTTGATCTTGAAGTAGAACGTTTCCCCAGTCGTGTTTCCAGCTGTCGTAGGTTCTTGAACAAGCGCAACGTGCCGAATACCGATGTTGTGAGAAACGGAGGCGTTGAAGCGCTGGTTGCGAGCGATGATCTTCAGCTCGTACAGGTGCGGGTCACCATACCCGTTTGGCCACCACAGAGTTGGGTTTTCCAGCGTGTGCCTACGATTCAAAATGTCGTTAGTGCAAACTCATTCGCCGACGCAGGGGATAGCTATAATCACTTACGATAGCGCGACCTGACTGCCACTGGTGACGCTTGATATCTTCGAAGATTGAACGACTCCGTTGACAAGCAAATCGAAAGTGAGGTTGTCGTATTGGAGCCCCTTCCCATCGAAGGATACCTTCACGGTGAGATCGACGACAGAGAGATTGTGTTCGCCTTCAGGAAACTGTTGGGTCACATCCAAATTCGTCAATTCAAATGGAGAAGACCAGTACTCGAGGTAGACGGCGCCAGCAATGCCGGCGGTGGCATATGCCGGACCCCAGTCCCAGCCAAAGTCCGACCCCGCCTTTCGGATAAACGATCGGTGAGTCGGCTCAGCCCACGTGTTGAAGTTCTGAGTCGCAGGGACAAAGTACGGGTATTTTGCTGCCTGCGACGCGAAGAATAAAGTGAGAACAGCAGGCACTCAATCCACGTTTGAAAATCAACTCGCGGCGGAAAACGCACCTTGTGGCTGGCGTAGTCAAGTGCCGGAGTGAACACCACTTTCACCGCATTGCTTTCACGAACAAGTAGATGCGCCACGTCAAAAGAGTACGGCATGAACGAGTCCACTGTCGACGCGAGCAGCTTGTCGTTCACGAAGATCTGCGCGATGCCATCCAGGTTCTCAAACACCAACGTGCGGGGTGGACCGTTCTTGCCCACCTCCACTCGCGTCTCGTACACCCACGTCTCTTTCGCGATCCACTGGTACTCGCGCTCGTTGAACCGCAAGTACGGGTCGTCGATCAGACCAGCGTCCAGCAAGTGCATGTGGGATGTGCCCGGCACCGTCGCGTTCTCGACGCGCACCGAGCCGTTCAGCGAGCGGAAGCTCCACGTCGTCAGCGGCAGCTTCTGCGCGCCGCACGCTCCAGCGGACAGCAGCAGCGCCGCCAGCAGCGACAGCGTCTTCCCCGTCCCCATCACCTTTGATGTCGTCTTGCTGCTTGAGAGGTGAATTGATGAGTGAGCGAGTGAGTGAGGCGCAAGTGTGGGAAAATTTCGTGCCGCAAAGTGTGAGCACAAAAACTTCAACAAGATGCGTGACAAGCAAATCGGATTTGGCTCAGCTGAAATAGTGACAGTCGCATTTCTGGCAGTTTACTACATCGATCCATTTCGAACGGTTTAAAACTGTCTTTTGTGAGTCTCCATTTTGCACACATCGGATACCTTGTTATCGTCCAACATAACAGACAACTGGTTCCAGCTTCAGCTCAGACACTGTTGCTATCACAGCAGCCTGCATGTCTGAGGAGAAAGGAGAAGCAAGCGCTTGAAAGAAGAAGCGTGGGTTAAATAAAGAAACCGATCAGCGCTTCCGCAGCAACAGCGAGCGAGCGAGAGCGAGAGAGAGCGGAAGACGACACCAAGCTCTTCATCCGATCTCCCGACTGCACATCCGTCCACTGCTACTGCTCGTGCTGCCTGTGCTACTTGCTGAGGTCACGGCGAAGAGAAGAGAGAATGGCGACGCGAGAGCTGACCAAGACGTTTCTCCAGCTGCGCGCGGACGCGAAAGCCAAGAGTCTGCGCCGCAAGAACATCGTCAAGCACTCGGAAGAGGGCAATGCGCTCATGAAGAACGTCAGCGACAGCGCGGCTCACGTGGTCAACATCGCCCCCGGGTGGGTCGACGTCGTCGGCGAGACGAACCAGCACGTCGCGCGCATTAAAGAAATGAGTGCGTCGAGTGATTTATTCGTGGGGAAAGGGGGGGATGTGATCTGTATATCTAACAAAGGCATGTGCGTGTGCTCTGTGCAGTGGACAAGCTGAACAAGCTGCACACGAAGAGGCTGATGGTGCGCTTTGACGGATCGGAGTCGAAGCACGAGCAGGAAATCGAGGAGGTCACAGGAGAAATCACGAACGAGTTCCGCAAGGCAGAGCGAGGCTTGCAGAAGATGGCGAGTCGGGAAGACCAGTCTGCTGCGGATGCGAAGACAAGGCAAAACGTACAGAGGTGCGTGTGCATTTCGCCTGTCGGGATGGACGACAGTGGAGAGAGGGAGGTGCCTGTGGGAGGACCAAACTGACATGATGGTGTTCATGTATGAGCAGAGCATTAGCGACGCAGCTTCAGACATTATCAGGCGAGTTCCGAAAGACGCAAAAGGACTATCTCGGCAAGGTCAAGAACCAGAAGTCCGGTCCGGTTGAGTTTGATTTCCTATCGGAAAGCAACACAAAAGCAACTCGTCGGAGCTTAGACATGGTACGCCCGCCCACCCAATCCCTTTCTGACCCGTCAGCGTTCACGATAAAAGCGCATGTAGCTCACATCTCGGCTATTTCTTGTCTTCTCCTTGCTACTGCAGGGGTTCAACAAAGCTCAGATCACGGAAGTCGAGATCGCGGAAGACCTGATCAACGAGCGCGACCAAGAAATCCAGAAAATCGCCGAGTCGATCACGGAGCTCGCAACAATATTTAAGGAGTTGGCTGTGCTTGTCATCGACCAGGGCACGATCTTAGACCGCATCGACTACAACATGGAGCAGGTCGTGGAGCAGACCGAGAAAGGCATTGTGGAGCTCGAGCAGGCGGAGAAGACCCAGAAGAACAACCGGCCGATGAAGTGCATCGGACTGCTGCTCGTGCTGATCTTCGTCATGACGCTGCTGCTGATTTTGAAGCACTCGTAGGTTGTCGGAGCGTGCGCAGCGACGCATAGGAGCATGCAGAGGAGACACGAGAAAGAGAGAAAGCGAGAGCCCGAGTGCTCATGCGAGCGAAATGGATATAAGGATAAGAACCCATTTAGTGCTGAAAAGCCATTTTGGCGTTGATGATGTGTTTGAAGCCTTGCAAAAAGCCTGTCCCGAATGTCCCGAGATTAGATTGCTCTCGAAGCTCACACAAGTCAATTGGTCAATTGGCTCGAGTCACAAGCGAAAATGGCAGCTGAGATGGAGACGCAGGTGAAGCGGCAGCAGGAGCTCATCCGCGCGCTGCGGGCGTTCGTGGACGCGCTGCGAGACGTCAAGAAGGAGGAACAGGCGCAAGAGGCTATTGCGGCTGCGGTCCAGGCGCTCTGCTGCAGTGTTCCAGACGCGGACGCGAGCGCTTTGTCTCAGCAGCAACTGGAGGCAGATGGAGAACGCGTGTGGCAAGCAGGACTCGTGCCCGTGCTCCAGCAATTGAGCGCGTGCATGCTGCGCATCGACCAACTCGAGGTACGCGCGCTGCTGTCGCGCATGCTGACTTGGTGCTGTTTTTGGTAGAAAGTGCGTATATTGAGTGGGTGCTGAAATCGTAGTTGTGCTGTTTGTCACCCTTTGTAGAAAGAGAGCGAGGCGAAGAACCCAAAGCCGAAATCAGCTGCACGCCCCGAAGCCCCGCCCGGACTGCTCAGTCTGCGAGACTACTCTGTGCTCCAAGCTGCTCTAGAGGTTCTGTTCTCGTGGGCGGCGTACCCACGCGTAGAGTCCGGTATCCTCTTGCCGATCGACAAGCGCCGACCAACCCGCACGCTGGACAGTACGCTTGTTTGTGCTTGTGTGCATATATGACTCGCTTGACTTGTTGGCTGACTTGCTAGTGTTGGTGTTTGCATGGATACGAACGCTACCAGTCTCCAAGTTTGTCCTCCAGTGGGGAAGCCAGCACCATCGCATCACGAACGACGAAGGGCTGCAGCTGCTGTCGATCACGCAGGCGATGCTGCAGGTGCTCTTCCTGCCGCAGTTCCAGCCGATCGTTCTGCCAAAGTACGTCGTTGAGCTCGTGGTGCTGCTTGTGTACGGCGAGACGTGTCCGCTGTTCGCAGCCGACACCAGGTGTGAGTTCCAGCGCCTGCGCCAAATGGTGTTGCGCGCACTGCCGCTCCGCTTGAGCATGACGAGTCTGCGCGCGGCGCTCGGACAAACGACTGCAGCCTCTGGTGCAGCGACGCTGAAGCCTTTCAAGCAGCTGTGCGGCGAGCTGTTGTCGCAGCTTCTCATGGAAGAAGGCGGCGTCATGACGACGATCGAGATGCTGCTCGGCTCGGTGGAAGAAGGAAACACGCAGGCTCGCGTCCAGGTCGCGACGCTGGTGAGTGAGCTGGTGCTTCTAATGCTAGACGAAGGCATACCAGGTGCATCACTGACCTTATGAACGCTGTGTGTGTGTATGGGTGTAGATTTGTCAATGTCCAAGTGGCGTTGAGCCTCCTGTATACGTCCAAGCACTCAGCGGTCAAGTGAAAGAGCTCTTGTCGCCAACGTACCGAGGCAGCAAGTTGTTGTGCGAGACCGCAGTGCTGATCGCAGACAAGATCGCGTGTCAGCACCCGAGCGTGTTTGAAAGCGAGTTTGTCGCGCAGCTTTTCCGCCCGCTGTTGCTTTTCGAAGACACGCGTCTCGACGCAGCGCTCGTTGCCAGCGAAGAAGAGGTTTTGGAGAGCGTGACGCTTGCGACGCTGCTGATCTGCGGTCCGCCGCCGTCGCAGCACCTGCTCCAGGCGCTGGCGCCAGTGATCCGCCCGATGCTGCACATGTACAGCTTTGCCGTGACCAGCAAGAGCGTGCTCGCGCAGATCCTCCAAGTGACGCTCGCTGGTACGGTTCCGTGTTGTTTCTTTCGGTGATGTAGAGTCCTATGATAGACTCTGGTTATTGCATTCTACTGTCTCATAATATTCTTGGTTTTCTGCAGCATGGATCAAGATGTGCCAGGGAGCAGCAGTGGTCTTGCAGCTTGCGGTGCTGCCGGTCGTCCCGCTATTGCCGACACTGGTGCTGGCGCATGGGACATATGAGCGGGACCAGAGCGCAAAGTGGAAGCAGCTGCGCGAGTTCTGCGCTGGAGGGAGCGGCGGCGTGGCTCTGCGATTGACTGAGGAAGAGGACGAGGGAGGAGACGAAGATGAGACAATGTCGCTGAAGCTCGTGGTGATGGCGATGACCGAGCTGCTATGCTCGAAAGAACTGGAGTCGTCCGAGGTCGTCGGCGACTTGTTTGCGTCGCTTCTGCTCACGTACATGCAAGTGCGACGCCAAGTGCCAGGGAGCAAACAGAAAGAGGCTTCTGGTGATGGCAAACTCGCGAGGAGCTCTATGCTGGGGTTATACGAAGAAGCCAAGCTCCCAGCGGATACTCGCGGTGTCGAGATGATCCTGTCACTGCTGCTCGCGATCATCGAGTCACTCGGTCCTTCCGTGTTGCGGAGCGCGGAGGCGATCCTGAGCTGCATCGCCACGGTCTTGGAGACGTACAACGAGTCGAAAGCCAGCATCGTCGACTCCATTGAAGGTGGCGACCAACAACAACAGGAGACCAAGTCGAGCGCGCTCATTGAAGAGATCAGCGGCGATAGCAGAAACATCACTAGTGACAACGACGACGATGATGAAGGTGAAAATGACGAGATCCTCACAATCTGCCTGGGGGTGGTCATGACGATTTTGGAGGCAGGCGCTTCAAAGAGAAGCGACGCGGAGGAGAACCAGTTGCAGTCCATGCTGCCAGTGCTGGAAGTGCTGTCCCAGCACTCACGTCCTGAGATCGCAGAGCTGGCCAGTGACGCGAGAGTGAAGATCTTGATTCGCAGCAGTGATGGTGAGCAGCGAGTTGATTCAGGCAGAGACGGCAGCAAATCGTTCAACGAAGTGCTGAAAGAAGCCCAGGAGGATCTCAGCAGCACTTTGGTGCCGTTGCGAGCCCGCGGCGTGGTCTCACTCACTAAACTTGTGCGCAAGAGCCAGCAGCAGCGCGATGACCCTGTGTGGACTCCGCGCATTCAAGAGCTCGTGCGGATCTTCATGACGCACTTGGGAGACAGTGAGAGCTACGTGTTTCTAGCAGCGGTGCAGGGTCTTTCGACGCTCTCGGACGCGCACCCGGACGTCGCGATCCCGCTGCTCGTGAGCGCTCTCCGCGACCGCAATCAGTCGCTCGAGCGGCGCATCAAACTCAGCGAAGCGCTGCTGTTCAGCGCCAAGCGGTGTGGGGAAGCGCTGCCAAAGTACGCGAAAGTGTTCGTGTACGCGTACCTGGACTGCATTCGCCCGCCGCCACGAAAGACGGCTCAAGCGCGTGCGTCGACGCGATTTAAGCTTATTCAGGAGATCGACGACACACCAAAGCCAGCTGAAGAAGAGCAATCGGCAGGAAGCCAAGAAGAAGAAGACCAGCTGATCGCGGCCACGCTTCGTGCCAGCTGCCTGTCGAATTTGGCCGAGGTCTGCGTGCTGCTCCAGTGGAGTCTGCAGCCGTTCCTCGTGGACGTGATGACGTGCGTGTTTGGCATTCTGCAGATGGAAGTGGACTCGAGCAGGAAGGGGGAGCAATCCAGCAGCAGCGTGGCTGCAGTGCGGCGCGGCGCGACGTTCCTGCTCAAGTACCTCATCCAGCTCATGGGCTGGAAGATGCTGGAGCTCATGCCGGAGCAGCTCAAGCCCATGTACCACACGCTCAAGGTCGTCGAGCGCACGGACAGAGACAACGTCGTGGTCTTCCACGCACGGAAAGCGCTCGAGGCTCTAGATGAGGTGATGCGCGCAGAGCTCTTTCCTTCGCGGGACGACCAGGACGGCGCGCTTGGGATTCCGTCACTGCGAATCGTTCGTTAGTGCCGTTACAACAAGCAGCAGTGATAGCAAATATGCTCGAACGTAAATCGATGATTAATTGCACTTCGACATCACCTGCAAGAAGAACCTCGAGATATTGGACAGTGCCTACACGAGCGAGACACCCAAGAGAGTAGGAGAGAAGAAGCTGGTCGGCCGAGACGCGAAGGTTCAGTATCTCTTCGGCGCCGTGAAGTCCTTGGTCCATTGCGCCATGTCGATCGGATGCGACTCCTCGGACGCCGTCGCGTCTTCCTGCCAAACCTTGATGGTCTTGTCGGCCTCGCACGTGATCAGACGCCTGTGAAACATGAGTGGACAAGACACGTGAGTGGGCTTGCCTGCCAGTAACCCGAACCAAATACAGATAAACAATGGAGAGCTTCTTCACGAGCCACGTACAGTCCGGTCTTGTCGAAAGTGGACGCGTAGATGCCCGCTTCGCTGTCGAGCGAGCCAGGCTGCGCCTTCGTGACTTCGTCCTGGAAACAGTGGCCAGTCTTGTAGTCCCAGAAGCGCATCGACCCGTTGTCGGCGCCAGAGACCATCACGCCGTCCTGGTTGATCGCGAGCGAGTTGATAATCGCGTTGTGGCCAGAAAAGTTGCGCAAGAAGCCCCCCTCTTTCGCTTCCCACTTCTTGATGTTGTCTGCCGCGCCAGACATGAATGTGTGGTCCTGTGACACAGTAGTGAACAGAAACAGTGGGTTAGCCAAGAAGGTTCAAATGACTCGTGGACGAACTCGCACAGAAGTTTGAAGAAACACCTACAATCGGAGACTTCGCAATCGCTCGGATCGCCTTCTTGTGGTTCGTGAGCGTCGTCATGACTCTTCCAGCAGCCAAGTCCCACAGCTACAGACGCAGGTCACAGCAAACTAAAGAGTTAGCTTGGCTCAACATGGTTCTTCTCATGGCTACCGCCAGCACAATCCAGTACTGGGTCGGTCTCTACCTTGACAGTGCTGTCGCTCGAGCCCGTGATGATCTGAGGGTCCGTCGCCTGCGTCTCCATGCCCCACACCGTGCCCTGGTGACCCGAGAGGATGTGGATCTGGTTCTTCGTACGCATGTCCCACACCTACAGCAACACACAGAGAGTGTCGATTAGAATCCCACTGTTTAACAAATATAGGGACAGGAGAACCACAGCAGCACGTACTCTTGCGACCGCGTCACGACCGCCAGTCACCAGCACGTCGAGCGTTGGGTGGATCTTGAGCGAGAACACGCCCGACAGGTGGCCGTGGTAGCTGCGAATCACTTTGTTGTACTCCAGATCCCAACCTAAAAGGACAAACAAGGCAGGGTGAGACCGACATTCTGATAAGCCATTGTCCACAAGCGCCAGACAGAGCAGCAAAAGCACTCACAGAGCACTTTCTTGTCTTCAGCGGCCGAGAACAGGTACGGGTGGCGAGGACTGACTTCGAGACCGCGGATCGCGTTGATGTGACCCGTGAGCGTGAGCTTGAGCTGCCCCGACGCGAGATCCCACACCTTGATGGTGCGATCGGCAGAGCCCGTGACAAACCAGTCGTTCGTCGGGTCCACCGCGACAGCGCGCACCCAGCCGAGGTGCCCCGCGATCACGCGCTTGAGCTTCCACGGCGCGTGCCACTTTGGCTTGGGCACTTCGGTCGCGCGGCGCCGAACCAGCGCGCTCGTGCCGAACTGCGCCGCGGTCTCCGTCTGCCTCTTGTACTCGATCACCGCGGACGTCTGCACGCCACCACTGCCACCATTCGCAGCGAGCCTACAAGTGGGCACGCGCAACAGAAAAGAGAGAACAAGAAGTGAGATGGGAGGAAGAGTGAGCATCGCACAGAGGTCACCATGGACGATTGCATACGTTTTCTTGCGCGCCAGCTCGACTTCTGCTTCTTTCGCGACCTGCGCCACAAGCGACTTGTCCGCCTCGCCTCCCTCAATAGACACGCCTAGCATTACAACACACACACACGCCAGCATGTAGGTTAAGATACACACACTCACACACATGACTTTACACAAAAGCGCAGCGCGACGTACCTGGCGCAGAAGGCACCTCGTGGCCGCTGAGCACCACGTCGCCACTCTCTTTCGAAGCCTCTGCAGCCTGCAGTTGCAGAACAGCGGACGGCTCGTCCAGCGCTGCTGCTGTCGTTGCGCCGCCTGTTGCACCAATGGGCTTCACGTCCAGCAGCGACTCTGGCAGGTTCAGGTACATGTCGTTGAGCTTCGAGTAGATGCGCACTTTCTTGCTGCAGTCATAGAGGAACATCACACATGCACGTGCAAACAAAAGCCATCAGTCGCCACCCATATCTTCGCATCCTTTCTCACAACAGACAGCACTCTTGAGGGACACAGGGAACGCACCTCGGCGCGAAGTCCAGCGCGGCGCTCGTGTTACGCTTCGTGAGCGCGAACATCTCGGTCGTCCGCAGCACGGACGCGTGGATGCGCGCGTCCACGTCCTTCGCAGCAGCAGCAGTCACATCAGCAGCAGCAGCAGACGCCATCTTGAGTCTTGGTGGCGTTGCTTTTGAGCTTTGTCCCCTGTTGTTGTTTCCAGTCAAAACAAACAAGAGAAAGCTTGAGTCTCGCAGTTCACAAAAAAAGTGCTGTGACAGTTTGACAAAAAGTCATTTATTTTGCTAAAATTTGAGGATCTCCAAACAAATGTGTTGTTAGTCGGAGTGGCTTTGTGCAGATTTGTTGGTGTTTAGGCAGAGTGGTCGCATGCTCCACGTAGTCTCGTTCGCTGATATGATAGAGCTTGGTAGTGTGCCGAGGGTGAGAGGCGGAGACAGAGGCAGCACGCGAGGAGGACGGCAATTCGCGCCAGGAAGTCGAAGTCGGAGTCTGGATTTGAAGTGGCAACGCCGGAGTCATTGTCGACGTCGCATTCGGAGTCGGAGCTGGGGTCAGAGTACAGAGAGAGAGAGAGAAACGGCACAGAACTCAGACAGCTCGAGGCATGCAGATCAATGGAGGAATGATACCTTGCGCTGTATTGTGTTCTGGTCGTCTACTTGCTTCTTTGGTTCACGAATAGAGCGGCTGGAGCGAAAACGTGGCGTGGCCAGGCACCACTTCGGCTTTCGTGCCGAGACGGTGCGCCTGGATGAACGCGGTCGAGCCCGAGCCTTCGAGCGAGATGAACGTCACTTCGCCGCCGAAATACCGCGCAAAGAGCCGCGCGATCGGCAGTCCGTAGCCGCCGCCGCTGAACTGCTGGCGGAAGCTGTGGAAGCCGTACGAGTCGCGCGACGGATACGGCCGGCTCGTTGTGTAGTCGTAGTGCCAGATCTTGGGCCACTTGCTGCGCGGCACGCCCCCGCCTTCGTCCGACACTTTGATGGTGAGGTCTACATGTTTAGAGACATCAGTGAGCCCGCGTGCGATCTTGTATATTGACAAATTGGCTCAGATCATATCAAAAATGGACGCACCTTCCTGGCCCTGGGAGATGACAATCTGGATGGGCGGCAGCTCTCCTGGTCTCCGGTAATTCCGCACGTCCGGGTAGATCGTCACGCCCTGCACGTCTTGCACCTGTTTGCAGTAAACACGCACAGTACCATCCAGCAATGTTGTGAGCCTCAACGACTCTACGAAAGAGTCACATGAAATGGGGGTGAACTGAAGTCTCACTCACCCCAGGAAGAACAAAGCCGAGGTGCTTGCTCAAGGGGTTCATCACGGGCTCTAAGCGGTTCAAGCGGCCCGGTTTCTTCTGCTGGAGCCCTTCGTGGTACTCGACTGTCGCGCGCATCGAGTTCTTCACGATCTCAAAGACCTACACAAACCAATGCAAGACGGCCGTTAGACTCTCATAAGCAACATCCTACGGGTGCAGAGATTCGCGCGCTCCACTCGCCATGTGGTGCAGATGCGACTCGACGTAGATGAACGGCGCCGACGCGTTTGCCGCCAAGCGGATCTCCACTTCCGGCGCCTGTCCTGTGTATTTCTTGCAGAGCTTCGCGGCGCGCTGGCATGCGCTTCGCACCGTCGCCTCCACGTTCACGAGCTCCACGCGACCGCCGGCTTGCTGGAGCGACTCGACGTGCTGGCCGATGAGCATGCGGATGCCGATGCGCGACAGGAAGAAAGTGTCCAGGCGGTTCATGATGTCCTCCTGGACGCTCTCAAGGCGCAGCGCGTTGCTGCCGAGGTCCGTCGCCTTGATCTCCTGCAGTCCACCGCAGATGAGGGGGACGAGGTTCATGCCGCGACCCTTGGCTTTCTTGATCGCGTCCGTGAACACCATGTCCTCCTCCGAGGTCAACGGCGGATCCATCCCCTTGAGCAGCAGCAGCTCATTGCAGTACACGCCGATCGCCTTCTGCACCGACGCGGTCTTGCTGAGTCCGATGGGCAAGTCCGAGAGCTCCATGATAGCACTACCGTACAGTAGCAAGCGTGGCGATTAGCTTTAGATTCGGCATAGGAATTGAGATAGCTGATCACTGGAGTCCCAACGTACCGTGCGAAGCGGATCTGGAGCTCTTTGTGCAGGAAGATCGCGGACACGAGGCGCAGCTTGTCGCCCGCGGCCGCGAAGAGCTTCATCTGCTGCAGGCTCAGCGGCGTCGGCTGGTTCTCGGCCAATTCGCGCACTTCGTCCATCGAGATCCGCGGATTCCGTCTGCAAGAAAGCGAGTCGCCGTGGCGTTGTCAGCTGTGGACTGCAAGGTGTGACAGTGATGGATATAGAGAGATACGCACCTGCTGGTGGCGAAGCTCCGGACGACGTGTCTCCGCGCCATGGCGCTTATGCAGGGGGCGTGCACGCGCATGGCCGCTGTAGTGGAAATGAGCGATCGGATCGGTGATTGACAGCTTTGGCTTCGTCGCTGAGCAACGAACTGGGCAATTGCTGAAGCAGCTTCCCTTCAAAATGGCGATCCATTTTTCAGTAGACTGTGCAATATGCAAGGCATACCTTTATAATGGCAAGCAAGTCGAAATTGGCATAGCTACCCTTTTTAAAATGCTCTTGCTGTGTTTTAAATCAGGTCACTTGTTTTCAGAGCCCTCAACATGTGTCGCGAAAAAGTTCTTGTGGCGCAAACAGGGGCTTCTATTCAGATCGGCGTTGCCTCACTGTGTGACTCAAAGTTCAACGACGAGCTGAGTTTTGTATTGCGAATCGCTCGAATGAAAGCCATTTCTCAATGAGATCTCTCCATTCCAAAGACAGCAAGACTCCAGGAAGCAGCAAAGCAAGCGAGAAGCATGGCAGAAAGAGTCATCCATGATTGAAAACGACTACCATCTCATAGTTCTCAGGATGACACAAATGCAACGCATGTATGCAGGCAGGCAAAATCATCACCAGCGCGATGGCGTCAAAAGACAATCTCAAAAGCTAGAACGTGGCGATGCCGACGAGCAGTCCTTCTTGCTCGTACCACAGATTCGTCGGGTAATCACCGATGGACGCGCCAATCGTCCCGTTCACTTTCATCAGAAGCCCGGAGGTTGCAGAGTGGAAGAGCGCGGCGATCGCCTCGGGGCTGAAGAAGCTGTCCACATCCGCGTGCATGCACTCTCCGACCGACCCGCGCGGGCAAAGCGCCAGCTTCTCCTCGCAGTGAGCTCCTTGGCAGCAAGAAAAACACCCCTTTGAGTTTGCTGGGACGAAGATCGGCGAGAATTGCGCGGGCGAAAAGTGGGCGAGTGGCTCGCTGTAGTACTTCTTGCACACCAGAGCTCCGTCCACTGATTTCAGACAAATCCAAATACAGAGGCACATATCGTCGTTAGGTGTCGCAAACAGCAGTGACGACGATGCAAACACGACGCACCTTTGCTCTGGTCTTCGCACGGGTACAGCTGAAGATCCACTCCCGTCACTGTGATGTTTTCACTGAACGGATTCTGCAACTTCAATGCCGTCGGGATCTGACTCAAGTGGAAGATCGAAGGCGTGTACAGCACAGAAGAGGTCACGAGCGTCGGCGTGTCGGGGAACAAACCTGCTAGCGTCGGCAGATCCGACGGGATCGTCAGCGCCTTCAGCGCAGGTTGCAGAATGTCCAACGAGGTACTCTCGATAGATCCTTGGATGTCGATCTGAATGAGACAGAACAACAACAGTGTCAGCACCAAGTTAGTCCCCTACGGCAGTCGGTTGAATGCAGTCAAACCTTTTGCACTTCGCCATTGGTGAAGTAGCCGGACACGAAATTGGAGAGGAAACGCCGGGCTGTCAGGATATCAGCAGCTGCTGGCTGGAAATCGAATCGCCCGCTGAGAATTGTCTCTTCACCACAGCACTTGAGGTCGAAATCTTCGATTTCAGCGACACCCATTCGTGCGTTCTCAGACAACACGTTGAAGCGAAGTGTACCCAACTTCGTTTGAACCACTGAAGGATTTTTGATCGCGAACTTCATTGTCAGAACCATGGAAGAAGCGAGCCCGCGCTCAATGTCGACAGCCAGGATTTTCACTGGAGGGTCTTTGAACGAGTTCATCCCCGGGATGGTCGGTGCGCCTTCGATTGGGATATTCTGGAGCGGCAGCATCCCCATTCTCGTTTCGACGTATGGGAATGCTCCTTGGTTTGCCTTGACGTCAGATGCCAACCGCATAATGACGCCTGCTTCTCTCGTGATCAGATCAGCGATGAAGCTCGCCATACCCGTAATCTGCTCGTCGTTGCTGAACTCAATCGGGTAATATCTGCTCATGTTCAGTCGGAAAGATCCCCCTTCCGCTTGATTGAACTCACACGCTTCTCTCCCTGAAACAAGACCACCAAGCGGCTCGTACTTGTCGTTTTTCATTGTCAGCGCGACCGACAAGTTCGTGATATCGAGAGGAATCTGGATCGACGACGGCATCTTCACTTCAGCGCGCAAGCTCGTTCGAACCAGCATCTGCGTGTTCGTCCAGGTAGGTAACCCCATATTTCTGCGTTTGGCAGCTTCATCGTCAACTTCCTTCAGAATAACGTCAAGCCGGGTCATGTTGATGCCACTGATCAGCTGGAAGCCCTGCGCCACTCCAGGAAAAACTGTGCTGATCTTCATTCCAACGAGAGCCTTTTGCATCCAGATGCAATCAGAGTACTCGGATTCAGTGATCACCACGGCAACATTGGACGGCTCCCCGCGAAGGTAGCTCGAGAAGAAATCCGCTACTTCAGCGCTCACGCGTCCACTGGAATCCACTTTTGGAAGGAGCTTTCCAGCCATCTGAAGTCGGTTGACTCCTGGCATCAGGTTCATCGCGCCGTGCAAAGAGCCCAGCGTTTCTCCAGTGCTGTCCACTTCAAGGTTCATCTGGAGCACTCCGATGGAGACGGCAAAGAACGACGGGTTCCAGATCGAAATATCTGTTTGGATGGCTTCACCATGCTCGTCAGGCTGACCTTTTCCGGGCAAAAGGAAATCAACAATCGACACATTGTTGAAGTTGCTCATCCCAGGAAGCGTCGACGTCACATCGATCGGGAGACCTGTGAGTTTCAATTCGTCTGTTTCCATAGAAGCTACGTGTCAGTATAAAGCAAATGGACAGACACACAAAGTATCACGCAGAGCACTTACTCAGTGCGCCATCCGCAACCACATTCAAGTGACCTTCGAGTCGCAACCCCACCACGTCTTTCTTCACAGAATCGCGCACAAAGTCGCCGAATGCCGCTCCATTCTTGTCAAACAAGAGATCCGTCGAGCAGTTCACCGAGATGTTGCTCGTCTCGACAATCCGGCCGTTCAAAATGTCCACTTTCAGTGTCGAAAGCTCGCCGAGATAAGCTTCAGCGAGTCGCTTGCGCGCGAACAACTTCACCGTCATGTGGACCTCGCGAAGTGTCAGCGCAGAGTTCGGACCCAATGGGCTTGTGGCTTCGACAGCGACCGCAGTGTTCAATCCTAAGTGGACGTTCGCGTTTCCCTTTTCAGGAGTGTCCAGCGAAATGCTGTCGAAGAACATCCTGCCGATCAGCGGCTCTTTCTGCGGCGGTAGAATCGCCGGAATCACCAAACTCTGCATCGCTTGGTTGTAAATGTCCACGGACGACGCCTGCGGGTGGCACGAGACAACAGTCAATGCAGACGGCATGTTGCTGAGATAGTTGGAGATGAGTCCACTGATCGCATCCTGGTATGTTCCCACCATCTCGCCCTCCAGCTCCAGCAAGTTGTATCCAAACGCGCCATCTTTCAAGCCCTTTGCTGACGCGCAGTCAGGATGAGAAGGGTCTGTGCGTCCAACATCGATGCTCGTGTCCTCTGCAGTCGCCAGCTTCGCTACCAGCGTCTGGTTCCCGACAGTCGGGTAGTGCGCGCGGAGGCAGAGCTTCCCCACGGGACGCAGTGCCGTGATCGACGGGTTGAATAGACAGGTTCGGATCTTCGCGAGCACCTGCGTGGGCGTCGACTCGGTCATGTCGATGCCTGCAATGTGCATCTTCTTCATCCCATCCATGCCTTTGAAGCTCAGCGTCTTGCTAAACGGGATCCCGTCCAAGTCGAACGCGATGATCCCCCACAGCAAGCGAATGCGGATACCGAGCGCGCCATCGAGTTTGTACCGCACGTCCGGCTTCTGGATGATGTCGCCTGCAAACGCGTCCCACGCCGTGCGGTTCTCAATCTGCAGCGTCGAATTCGGAAACACGATCACGTTCTCCCCATTACTGATCTGCATCCCAGGGGCTGCGAGCGATCCGACCGCATACTCTCCACTCTCGCTCTGATAGAGAAGCGTGAATTGCGCAGGGTCGATTTGCACCGAGAACATTGACGGCGAGTTCAGCGACAGCGCGATGTTGAGCGTGACGTTCGTTTTCTGCGGATGCGTCAGTCGCATCTTCCGGATGTCCATGCTCGCGTCGCGAATGGATTTGGTCGCGATCTTGCGCACCGGGATCTTCGCGAGCGCGTGCAGCACGACAAAGCCAACAACCAGCAGCACAGCGAATCCCAACCAGCGCACGAATCTCGGCGCGGACGTCGAGTGGCGCTTGCCCCCGCCAAGCGGCTGCGCGGAGCTCGCGTACGGCAGCAGCGGCTCGTGCACATCGTCCATCCGGTCGTCGCTGTCGTTGCGCTCCTTGGCCATCGCGCGCGACAGCATCTTCTCGTCCTTGATCCTTCTCTCTTGGCTTCTTCCTCTTGAGGATGATGATGGCTGAGAATGAAGGCCATCAGCATGAGAGCGACTTCAACTGAGGGTTCTCTGACAGCTTATCCAATCTCATGCTATGGGTCAATATGCTATTAGATAGACCTGGTGCGAAGAACAAGCAATCGGTTTGAAGAGGGTGTGGTGGTTACATCTTGAAGGAAAGTAGGTTACACGAATGTAACCAATCTGACAAAAATCTGCGAACTCAGAAGAGAGTCAGCCATTCAAGCGAAATGGCAATGCGTCGAGAGCTGTCAGACGAAATGAGCGGCGCTGTGAACGATGGATCCCGCCACCAGCAGCGAAGGCATCGCCGCCGATTTGCTCCGTACAACACGACCCATGAGCCCTGGTCGGCGTGTGTCGCAGACGCCGTCCACAAGGCGCTTCGACACGCTCCAGAAATGCGTCAGTCCGCGGCGCCAATGATGCGGAAGCGGCACTTGCTCGCGTCCAAAATGCAGCTCGCAGCTCAGAGCGTCGTCAACATGGCAGCGTATCTTGAGCATCGCGAGCGCGAACGCGTGCTGATACATGCTCTGTCAAGTGGAGATGGCATCAGCGTCCATGAGCACGAAGAAGAAGCAGAAGCCGATGAGAACGAGCAAGAGGCAGAATGCTCGATGTGCTGCATTTGTTTGGAGAAGAACCGACCGAACGACGCGCGGAGCCCAGTGCAAGCTCTGCAGTGCGGACACGTCTTCCATCGCGACTGCATCAGCCAGTGGATGAGCTACCGGCGCTGTTGCCCTGTGGATCGGATTGAGCTTGTCGAAGACGCATGACAAGATGCATTTTTTCAAGTCGCGCATGCATCAAATATCTGTTTTGAACTTTGCAATCAAAATCAAACCACGCACAGCCTTGCGCGAGTATATGCCCACCAGCTGCTGCGCTCACTCTGTCTACTTCATTGTGATCGCCTGTACGATGGCTTCCTCCCGTGCATCGTTCGGGAGATCGTCGTGCAGACTCGGGGTGGTGGACGCGACCACCATCTCGCGCACGCCGTTCGAAGAGATCAGCACACACTCGTACATGCCCAGAGCGTCCGACGGCTCGATCTCGTGCTCTTCAATGAAAAATCCGTCGTCCAGTCTCTCTGGAAGCTGAGGATTCGACGCCATGCGCTTCGCTGACAACGACACGCCGTCGGCACCATACACTGCGACCATTTTCTCGAACGTGGCTTCGCGGACATTGTAGCTGCTGCACAGCAGACACGAGCAGATGATGAACGGATCCATCGCACCAGACGACAGCGACGTCTCCGGCGCGAAATGCACCAAGTACTCTCGGCTCAGATGCGACACTGCTCCGCAATGCGCGCAGATACAAATCGTGGGCGGGTTCTTCTGCTGGTAATGCAAGTACCCGATCACGCTCACCAGCACTCGCTCGAGCGATGCCGTCGGGTCGATTTGGTACGTGACGTCAACCAGGCTGTTCGTCACCGTTCTCAGCTTCAATGTGACAATTTTCGCTGCTCGACTCGAGTGAATCGACGACCCGATCGCCACGAGGTCTGGGAGACCACGACGAATGCAAATTGGGCTCTCTCGATCGCTGGGCTGAATCAACTCAAGAACTTCGTGGGTCTGAGGTAACATTACGACGCGCTGGTTAGAGTTTCTCGCTATCGCTGCAGGTCGTGAACACAGCAAGAGATCCACACAGTACCTTGATCTCCAACGAGGCAGCGATGCCATCCTTGCCAAAGTGGAGGTCGTACCTGCTCGCGTCCTCTGCGTTCAAGAGCACGCGCACATCCAGCGCGCTATTGCTCGACTATCAACACAATCTCAAAGTTAGCGCTCTTTCATGCTAAAAGCACAACGTCAATACTCAAGAAACCCAGTAAAAGCCAGCACCTGTCTGCTTTTTCTGCCCTGGCCGATGGATCGATTCGCCATCAGATCCGCGTCAGTCACGATCGCTCCGTCCAGAAACAGCGACTCTTCTTCTTCGAAGTCGCGCATAAAGTCGCTCGTGGTGTACTTTCGACTCCTTCTACCGGTTTCGCTCTCGCTACCGTCGCTGTCTTCGCCCGAAGTGTCTACAAACATAGTGGAATGTGCCCATCCAGACTCACCAGCATGTGACTCACAAAAATTTTAAACACTGAGTACCATCACCATTGTCATCATACCTGCATGCTCAACACGCGCGTCCACGAGATCGGTGTCTAGAATCACCACAAAGTCCTCTTGGGTCCGAAAAAAAGCATCGACAGTTCGAACAACCTCTCCATTGGCGGCGTCGTCATCGTCTTCGTCGTCCAATTGGTAGGAGGACAGTTCACTATCGTCTGCCGTCGTCAGTCTCGCAGAGCTTCCACTACGACTCGCCAGTCCAGAGGAAGATGAGAGAAACTGCTGCTGGTGGCGAAAGCGAGGCGAGAGCATTGATGCCGCCTTGCGAATCTCCACGAGATGAGGCGTCATGCCTTTGCAAACAGGGAGCACAGGGTACGTCAGCACCAACTTTCCATCGCTTTCACCATCGAAGACGTTATCGGTAGCAGGCACATTCAGAATCGGAGCGTCGCCCCAACCTGACGACCCACTGTCTTTCTCGAACGAACTCTGGAGTCGTCTGCATTTCTTCATGCTGAGAAGCTCCGGCGCACTCCACTGTTGTCCATCCAGCTCAACGCCTTCACCCAAGTAAAACAGCACTTCTCGTCGGTAATCAGGACGCCGCGCGACAGGATTGTGCTGTAGCACCAGTCGGCGCAGTTTTCGCAAGTGCACAAGCAGTTCCACGTCTGCCATCAAATGGATCTGGTTGTGCGAGACATCGAGCACCTCCAGGGATGTAAGCGCCTCGAGTCCTCGCAGCGACTTGATCTTGTTCACAGACAGGTCGAGCTCTCGTATGCGCTGCAGAGACTGAATCGGTGGGACTTCGCGAAGCTTGTTGTGGCAGAGGTGGAGCACTTCCAGCGTTGGGGTCTCCAGCGGCAACTCAAAAGTCTGGATACGATTCCACCCCAAATCCAATTGCTTGATCGCCCGCAGCTGGTTCACAGACTTGTCGACAGAGAGCAGCGCGCAGCAGTTGATCTGCAGTGTTTTCAGGCATTTCCACGCCACAAAGGAGCTCTCGTCATCCGTACTCTGAGGCGACAGAATCTGTCGCAGTTCATCCATGTCCGTCTGCTCAATGTGTAGGAAGCGTAGCTGTCGCGCAAAGAAATGCACATTGCGCAGCGCGGTGATCTGCGTCTGCAGCACCTCGATCGAGCGCAGCGACGGGAAGATCTCCATTTCGATCGCGCTGCGCAGTCCCGACTGCTGGTGCAGACGCAGACACTGCACCTCGCGGAGGATCGTGGAGAGCTTGAGCACCTGGATGTGCGTGCTCATCTTGATCTTCATGTTGATCTGCGGCTGGATCGTCCACGCCTGGATGAGGTTGGTGTCTGCGTCTCGCTTCGGCTCGAGCGCTTCGTGCAGGCGGATCGCGACGTAGTTGATCTGCTTGGCGCGCAGCACGAGGAAGCTCTGGTCGAGGAAGTCGATGCGCTCGAGCAGCTTCTCCTGCAGCTTGGTGAGGAAGAGCTCCTCGCCGTCCTCGTCCTCGACGTCGATCTCGATGTCCTCGGCGCGCATCTGCTCCCACTGCCGCTGCAGCTGCGCGCGCCGCGTCTCCTCGCTGCTGCGCATCGTGGGCGAGAGCAGCGCCGTCGTCACCTCCAGGCTCTGCATTGTTGGTGGCATTCAATTGCAGCTGCGAAGATTGAAGCCCATTTTTCGTGTTGTGTCTTGTCCCGCACGCACACAGATCTGGTCCCGAACTTCTCTCTGTTTTGACGAAGAAATGGGTTGAGAAAATCTGCTTTATTTGCTAAAACAAACAAATAAATGATGCAAATCGCTTATTGTGAGCGACTAAAAACCGAAACAATTCGAATCCGAAACACTGGACTTGTATCAAAGCAATGCAGTGGTCTGGGACGTGATACCGGATAGCAATGTATAGTAATATTGGGTAGAATGTGAAGTAAACATTCTAACCCTGAGTGTTTGTCGTGAAGAACAATCTTCCTCCCCTTATTTTCCAAAAAGGGAAGAAGCGGCTAGGTGGAAGCAGAAGCAGTCGGCTCGCGCAAAGGAAGCAGCAGCAAGTGAGCAGCACGCAGCGCGCGAACGAGAGACGCCAGTGAGGCGAGAGTGACGGCGCGAGACGCACAGACGAACGAACTGGTGGCGCGACCGCAAAGTGATCCACCGTTTCCTCCTTTCTGTGACTGGACGAGCGAGCGAGAGGGGACGGAGCTTGAAGAGAGAGAGAAGAGAGAGAGAGTGAAGAAGAAGAAGAAGAAACAGTATCCACCACCACTTCCCTTTTCGCACGAGGAAAGGAAAGGGAGCGAGTGACAGACACGCAGGAGAGAGAACGCGATTGCCGAAGTAGCAGCGACGACGACGACGAGCGACGCGCGAGACGTGACGTGACGACGATCGCCAGCAGCACCTCGCCAATCGCTTCCACGAACACAGAGGGCAGCATTCCCAAGCGCGCGAGCTCCAGCTCTTCCACCGACGACAGCCCGACGACGACCAAGAAGTCACGCGAGGGCAGTGCGGATACAGGTGCACCACAACAACAGCAAGAGACGTCCTCCACCCAGTTTTGTCAAGCCACGGAGAAGAAACTGCATCTTCGCGCGATGGAAAGATCGCCCGCAGACCAGAACGAGAACCAGAAGCGGCGCAAGAAATCGCAGGAAGACACAGGAAACGGTACGTGTAGCGGCTGCTTGGATGTGTTGTTTGCGAGATAGAGGGGAGCGCGATCTTTTGTGCTGCAGCAGACACGCTTCGCTTGTATGTGATCGAACTAGCCTGCTAATGCTGTTTCTTGCCACTCACTCACTCTGTAGACGACGAGATGGAGGAAGAAGAGCTCGAGTTGTTCCATATTGTGCAAGAAGATCTGCGTGTGAAATCGACAGTCGGGTGGCAGAATGCGGTCAAGTCGCTCAACTCGGCGCTGAGCCACATCGACCGTCCCGAGAGCCAGCTTTTCTTGGAGTTCGCGTTCCCAAAGATCATCAGCATCATGCTCGACCAGCAGTACGCACACCTTGAGTTTGTTCATGTGTCTCTCGTTTTATGAAAGTCCGATGCTAACGAAGCGCTGTCTCTCTTGTGCTTTGTTTGTTCCGTGCGGCGCCAACAGCTCGAGCAAGATCGGATCGTTTGAAAAATCGTGCGTGACGCAATGCCTGTCGGTCTCGATCCCGCTGATCGTCACGCAATTGAAGGCGGGCAAGTACTTCCAAGCGCTTCCGATCCTCGTGATGGTGTTCAACAAGAAGAAGACTTTCTACAAGGACCTGCGCACATCCGCGATGATCGGCAGCTATTGGAATAAAGTCCCAGGGGCACCGGAAGTGCGCGCGCAGTGCATTACAGCGTTCTGTGAGCTGCAGGGGTTCACGTTGCTGCTCAACACGCTCGAGCAGATGATGGTGAGCAGCAAAGAAGACGAAGATCTCGAAGCGGTGATGGAGAGCGAAGACATTCGAATCTTGCTGCAAGCGCTACTCGAGTTCCGCACGTCGATCGCCGACACGATTTGTACAAAGATATGTGTGTTAATTATGACGTATTTCACGAAAATTTCCGACTCTGTGCTGAAGAAAGAGTCGAGCGACGCGGTGGGAGCTGTTCTCGCGATCATCCGGCGGCTCGTGGATTCGGGAGTTGTCTCGGCAGCGGCGATCAACAAGTTGTGGCTGGAGCTCACCCAGCGCTACGTCGAGTCCACTTCGTTACCGTTACGATTGTTTGGGCTGGAGCAGATCAACCTCATTGTCAACTGCGCGCGCGCGTCAAGATCGTTCCCGCCGCGCTACATTGTTCGCAATGCGGGGACAGCGATGTTGAATGGCGTGTATGTACTGAAACCCGACTCGACCACCGCGACGTACGTGCATCAGCGTGAAGGGACCGATCAAGTGTTTACGCTTTTCTGCTGCACGATGAAGAGCGGCTCGAAGTGGTGGTTCATCTCCGAGGCAGACAAGGTGCAGCCAGGCTCGGACCAAGACATTGATTACTACCAGCACCAGTCCCAGTACGAAGAGTATTTGCCCCCGACGCATAACTGGGTGCCGACTGGGAAAGGTGTGGCTCCCGCCCCCGAGCTGATCCCCGAGTCTGTGCTGGAAAACGGCGAAGAAGACCAAACGCGCTTGGATTACATCTTGAGCTCCTGGGTGTTCGAGAAAAAGGTCGTCGAGGAGATCTTTGGCGACCGCATCCATCGCGAAGTGGTGTCTAGAAGCGCGCTGCTCGTGAAATTTCTAGCGGAGACAAACAAGCTGAACGCGCACTACCTGGACGTGATCTGGCAGTCGTGTATCCAGAAAGACCAGACACTAGTGGACGAAATCCACACCCTCTTGATTGCGACGGTCCCCTACCTCACGAACGAGCTGCTGCTGCACTTGGTGGAGAGTATCCACGAATCGCTGCGTGGGAACCTGCGCCGGAACGAGCAATTCCCAGAACTCATGTCGTTTCTGCAACGACTGGCGACGAGTTCGCCGAGTTTTCTCATGGATCGGAGCTCGGACGTCACGACTGCGATTCTGCAGCTGCTGTGGTCAATCCAGATGCACTGCAGCATTGCGAATGTGCGGCTAAGTCGGAGTCTGCGTGATTTCTTCCAAGAAGGACTGCGAAGCGAGTATGGCGAACCGCTGCGAAAGGTTTTCTTGAGCGAGTGTATCGAGGGAATCAAGCGGTCGTGTTTCCTGCCAACAGGGTCTACGCCAGATCCTGCGAGTTTGAACTCGACTGCTGATCGCGATTCGATTGCCTCAAAATCGCTCGAGCTGCTCAAGTTCTTGATCGACTCGTACCGAATTGATCAAGCGCTTGTCGTCGAGTCACTTGATGCTGAGCATGGACTGGTGTCGTTGCTCTTTGACGAGTTGGCTGCGTTCGTGCAGCGCTGCACAGAGAAGCAGAGCCCGATTTATCGCACTTCGATCGGTCACCGACTGGAGCTGATTCATTACGTTCACGTCAAGTCCCCGAAACTGGAACTCACAGTCCCCCAGATCGACCGACTCTGGAACGTTCTGTCGTCGTCCCCAGCTGAGAGAGAGTTTTGCTTGATCTTCTTCAACCAGACCAGCGTGCGTGGTCAGCAGCAGCAATTGGCTGGGAATGGCGCAGCAGGGGCGTCGATTGGCACAATCTCGACCGCGTTCAACATTGAGGTCTGTCTGTACATTTTCAACGAGCTGCTGTGCAAGCAAACGGACTTCAAGACGTTGGGATGCCTGGGATACAAGTGCTTCCACACCTACTTTGTGGGCTTGAATGCGCATCAAAAGTTGCAGAGCAGCAGCATCGCCCCAAACAAAGAGGAGATGCCGCATGTGCTTGGGATTGATGCATTATGGCGCATTGCATTTGAAGCGCCGATCGATGTTTCCGAGCTGGCAACGAAGGAGCTACTCCGTGTGTACGAGCGATTCTCGGATGACTTGGGCGGGAACGACGAGCACGTGGCCACAAGTGTGAAGGATTTCCTTCAGCGTGTCTTCCATAAGCTCTCGGACATTCACGACAGCTCCGTGGAGTCGCTCAAGCTTGTTCAGCAGTGCACGAATCTCTTGAGCGGTCTGGCGACGAATCCTAGGAAGAAGCAGCAGTTTGTCGCCCATGGAATGAGCGGACGTGGAGCGTATTTCAACGTAAAGATCGTGGCGCAGCGGATTCCGACGTCTTCGTCCTCTGGCAACAATGGCGGAATGAATGGTCCCGGTGTGTCTCCGAGTGGGAATCAAGAGAACTCGATTCGGACGACGCAAACAGTTGTGTATGCGAATCAAACGCTGTGGTTGTTCCGCAAGCAGCTGGAGAAAGTCGTGGGGCATCCTCTGCAGCAGACAAAGATTCTCTCAGGTGGCTCTGCAATCTCAGGGGATCACAAGACGCTCGCGGAGCTGAATGTCAACGAGACGACAGAGTTGCGCGTGCTTTTGTTCAACTCGATTGTCCAGCGAGGGTCTATCACTGCTGACCAAGATCATCCGATGACGCCGGTGACGGACGGGTCAGCAGGGCATCATCCTGGATCAGTCATCGCGCGTGACGGTTCGTACTTCGAGATCCTCTTCCGGATTCTGGATGTTGTGGCGGGGCAGTCTGTTCACGCATCATTGTGGAACTTCCTGAAGAAAATCCCGACTGCTGCTGAGCTGCTGGATCAAGTATCGAACATTGGACTCCAGGACAGTTGGGACGACGATGTGAACATGAGCTCGCCGTCAGAGAACGGAGCGAGCACCAATGGGAAAGCAGACGATTGGTCAGCTTTGCTGAAGACGAACTCGCACCACAAGGCGATTTACACGCTCCAGATCATGGACGCGCTCCTCCTCCCAGCGGACAACACGAAGATCGCGTTTGCTCGTTCGTACCTTCGACGCTTTATCCACGGCGGAGGCTTCCACGAAGTGCTGACGTATTTCGTGAAGGCGAACTTCCACATGAGTTCTTTCAACGAAGGAGCCGCCGTCGCGCTTCGCATCCTCAAGTTTTGCCTGTTTGATTCGGGCCACAGCGAGTTGTATTTCTCGTTTGTGGGCTCCAGTGAGGCTGATGAAGCGGACTACACTGTGATCTCCCCGCAAGCAGATGTCGCAGTCGCGAAGTCGAAGATCGTCATTGAGCAAAGCAGCTACGACAGCTTGGTGCAAAAAATCTCCGAGCTCGTCGTGTCCGAGCACAACCGGTTGCAGGAAAATACCGACAAGAAAATAACGCCTCGTATTCTGATCGATGCCATCAAGACAGTCGACTCGATTGTATCGATCGCGAACGAAGCTGCTGACAAGTACATGGCGTCAGTGGAACTCCAGGGACTCATCGCAACGATTCTCATGCGAAGCGACTCGGACCAAGTGCGCGAACAGTGGCTTTCGTCTCTCCAGTCTGTTTGCAAGGCTTCGAAAACCGCTGCGAACTTGATCTTTGAGAAGATGATCGCGTCTGTCGATCGTATCGAGTTGGTGGTGGTATCGTGCGATCAGTATTCTCGAATGTTGCGTTTCTTGGCTCAAGTGGAAGGCTCGTCTCTGATTTGCAAAGCGCTGGCACAGACAGTGCTAGCGAAGCTCCGCGCAGGGTTCTCGAACAAGTTCCTGGCGTGCAACGAGCGGTCCGTCGAGGTTCTGATTGGGTTCTTGGAGTTTCTGCGCGACGCGCTGGTGTTCAACGTTGACGCGCGGGAAGAGCTTGCGCGCGGAGTGGTCGATGTCGTGTACGAGGAGTGCTTGTTTACTCTTCCGTCGGTGGATCGACAACGGTGTCCACTCTGCGTTTCGCTCGAGACGCGACGACCTGCGTTTAAGCTGCTCGCCACCGCGATCTCCTCGAATGCTGGTATTTTGCAGGACTTGCAAGTGCGGCTGAGTCGACTGTTCACCCGAAGCGATTCGCTCCAGTTCAAGTGGGGCCAAGAGAGTAACGTGGAGACTCGTGGGATTGGCGAGCACGTTGGACTGAAGAACCAAGGCTGCTCGTGCTACATGAACTCATTCTTGCAGCAGATTTTCATGCAACCAACTCTGCGACAAGGGTTGCTGGCCGCAAAAGTTGCGCCTCGCCCACAACCAAAGGAGCCGACAAAAGCAGAGGTCGAGAAGGAGCCTGAACGGCTCGTGGGCTTCCGTGTGGCCGTGGAATGTGTCGGCGGACGTGTGTACGAAGCCAATGTCGTTGGCTACGACGATCTGAGTGGACGGCATACTTTAAGATACGACGATGGGGGCGAAGCGAGCTTTGTGCTCTCCGAGGGGCGTCCAGGAAACGAGAATGGACGGTATGCGATCTTGCAAAGCGAACTGACTGGGACGGAAGCTACACTTGAAGTACTGCGCCAGGTGCAGCGCACGTTTTGCTACCTCCGCGACAGTGAGATGCGGTATTACAACCCGAAGGCGTTCGTGGAATCGTGCAAGTGCCTCAATCTCGAGTTTTCCGTGTACCAGCAGAATGATGCCACCGAGTTTTGCGACAAGCTGCTCGATCGGCTCGAGACCGGACTGAAGAGCACTCCACAAGGTCCAAGGTGTCTTCAAGCTGCGCTGAGTGGTAAACTGATATCGCAGAAGCTGCCGAAGGACTGTGGGCATCGATACGAGCGCGAAGAGCCGTTTATTCGCCTTGAGCTGCAAATTCGTGGAAAAGAAAGCATCGAGGAGTCGCTCGCTGGCTTCGTGGAGGGCGAAGTCATGGACGGCGACAACAAAGTGGAGTGCGAGCTGTGCGCTACGAAGAAAGCGGCGGTGCGGAGAACGTGCTTTGGGGAGCTCCCGAATTTCCTGATCCTGCACTTGAAGCGCTTTGACTTGGATTACACGACTTTTGAGACCGTGAAGCTGAACAATCGATGCTCGTTCCCGATGAATCTGAACATGAAGCCGTACACGAAGGCTGGCATTGAAGAACTCGAAGCGTCTTCAACTGGAACTCCAGATGCCAGCGCTGTGGACGAAGACGTTGTCTCGGAAGCAGGATCGAGCACATCAGACGACTTCATGAGCGAGGTCAACGGGAAAGATCCGAATGCAGTAGCATCGCCAACTTCGCCAACCGGAGGGGCAAAAGCGTCTTCAGTGCGAGGCGAGGATACTGACGGAGCCAGTCAGCTGGATCCGAATTTCGAGTATCGTCTGAAGGGCATCCTTGTGCACTCTGGTGTGGCGCAGGGTGGACACTACTACTCGTTCATCTACGACCACGTCTCTGAAAAGTGGTTCAAGTATGACGATGAAGACGTGTCGCCATTCGACCCGGCTAACATCGAAACCGAGTGCTTTGGAGGTGTCCAGCGTCGATCGTGGCACGGATCCAGCAATTCCATGGAGATGGAGGTGTTTAGCAATGCGCTGATGCTTTTCTACGAAAAGGTTGTCCCAGTGACGAATCCCAATGGCGACGACAGCTCGGAAGCGATGGGCGACGACTCGACAGACGAAGAAGTCCGCTGCGAGTACGAAGCGGAAGTCTGGAAGTCGAACGAAGTGTTTTTGCAGAACTCGTACCTGTTCGACGTCGAGTTCCACGAGTTTTTACGAGAGATGGTGCAATCAAAGTACATCAAGGATACGCAGCAGCAGCCAGGAGATTTGACGGGTCCAGGGGATGCGACCTTGTCATCGCCTCCTGCTGCTCCGACATCGGTCACCGAGACGCGTTCCGACGAAGTGACCCAGACAACTTTGACAGATGTGGGCGTGGAGTTTGTGCTTAGCGTGCTGCTTCACTCGAGAGAGAAGCACGGAATCGCTCGGTGGATCTCGGTTCTGGCTGCGAAGTTTGCAAAGTACAAGCAGATCTGCGTGCGCTTTTTCGATGCGTTGTCGACAACGAAGCGCATCCAGTGGCTCCGCGGACTTGTCTTTGAATGTCCGGACTCAATTGCTCGCCAGTCATTTGTGCACTTGGTGTCGAGAGCGTTGACAGCGTACGATGCTCACCTGAAGATCAGCAAGGACAACACGGACGTGGTCGTGCTGCGAAGATTGGTGGAGGCGATTGCTGAGTTCCTGGATCAGACGTCGGTCATGCAGCAATCGCACTTGGAAGAGTGTTTCATGCTGATCCGCAACTGCGCTGAGATCAGTGCAACGGCGCGCGAGTGTCTGCAGAATAGCGACATGATCGCTCGATTGGTCAACTTCTTCTTGAGCGACCGAGCACCGAGTGCGATCAAGGAAGCGTTCCCGTCCTCGCACATCCCGCCAACGACGAACCGCTACGCTTCGCCAGATTACCAGTATCTGCTGGAGGCGATCATCGCGATCTTGGGTCTCCCACGCCGCACGACCGAGCCTCTGCTGGCGGAAAGCAATGGGCAGAGCCCTCACCGTGTGACTTTGTCGGAGAAGGCGGACGAAGCGCTGACGGAGATCTTCGAAGACTATGGAGTCAATGGAGGCTTGGGCGTGGAGGAGCTGGTAAAGTACCTCCGAACGTCAGTGAACAGTGTCGGGAACGGCACGGGTCTGGAGCAGAATGCGCGTGCCATGCTGATGAAATACGGGAACAACGAGACGCCGCAGCGCGTGGAGCTCGATGGGTTCTTGACGTACTATACGGACATCGCGGCCACGTCAACGAAGAACGTGCTTCAGGACCTGCGAGCGTTTGGATTTGGTGAGGACCTGAAGCGGCAAGCGCGCAACCTGCCGCCTGCATCGACCATTTTAAGCGGTCTGAACCCGCTCAGTCGTGGCGCGCTTTTGAATGACGTGTTCCTGGATTCCGCCTTGGAGGAAGACGCAGAGACGGTCGGCGATCTCCTGCTTCGGATCAGTATCGGAGATCGCAGTACATCGACGATGCTGCTGCGCTCGCTCTTGCACTGCATGAACAGCACGGAGACGGGCTGGAAGGGGCAGCCCGTCGTGGAAGTGTGCACGCAGGTGATCCAGAACCTCTTGTCGTACGAGTTTGACTTCCAGCAGGAGCTGATTGAGATGGCGCTTGTGAACCCGGAGTTCGGACTGATCGCGACGGCCGAGAACCGCGAGAAGATCCGCCTCCGGTACGTGAACAACAACCACGTGCCGCTCTTTGTATACCGGCAGATCGTGACGATCCTGGAGCTGCAGAACAAGATCGCGCTCGTCAAGACATGGCTTGAGGCGCACCGGAGCGTATGGGAGTGGATGTACGAGTGGCTGCGCGTGGAGTCGCTCAAGCCGAGTCTCGGTGGGCGTCTCGCGGTGCTCTTCCGCGAGCCTGCGAAGCAGGACACGCTGATCCGGCTGGGCGAAGTGCTGAACATTCCGTACCGAGACGAAGAGCGGAGCTACATTGTTGAAGGCGCGGGCTTTGACGACGTGAACGGCGTGTACAAGAGTACGCCGCACACGCACGACAACTGCTCGACGTTCGCGTACGTGAGTCCGACGACGGGTGTCGAGTACACGTTGTTCCGCTGCTGCATGCCCTCCAAGGCGCGTCGGTGGTACATTTCGTACTCGCCGAACAAGAACCTGCTGGGAACGATGTCGGACGAAGACTATTACTTCGTGCAGTGCCACATTGAGATGGAGTCGCCCCCAGAGGACGGCTGGAAAGTGTGGTCCAAGAACGAGAAGTCGCTGCCCGGTCCGCCGACTGTGCGGCTGTACCACTCGACGGTGGGCGGCGTCACGGGCTCGTTAGCCAACGGCGCGGACGACGACTTTGGCGACGCCGACGACGCAGATGTGGACAGCGCTGCCGACGTGGACGCGGATGTGGATGCGGACGCCGACACGGTCGAGTACGACGACAGCGAGGACGAGATCCGGGTCAGCAACGAGCGCTTCCAGGCGGTTCATCTGGACAACCACGAGGACGGCAGCAGCGGCGCCGACGACTTCATGTAGGTTGGCTTTGGGAATCGGATCCGTCCGTCGCTTCGTCTCTCGGCCATCTTTCCTCGCTCTCGCTCTCGCTCTCAATTTTTTTTGCAGTACCCTGGCATTGGGAGATGTGGAACCTAACGAAGCACAACGAAAGCGAAGTATTTAAACAGCAAGTGGCGGTGCGAGGCAGACTGAGAGACGAGTCCAGCGAGCGAGTGGACTGGGATATATGTGGACGATGTGATCAAAAAGAAAGCGACAAAGGCGAAGAATGCGAAGAGCAGCATGAGCGCAGAGACAGAAGGGGGCGATGCGACCGACTGGGTTTGAATATGAGTCGCAAACGCAGGCGTGAAAGAAGGAAGAAGGAAGAGCAATGCACGAGGGTTGCTATCTATATAATGAATGTGAATGTATGGATTGAATGGACGAAAGGAATGGGAATCGCTGATTATTGGTCGCATCCTTTGTGTCAGTCGATCAGATGTAAAGTGTAGCCATGTTGGTGGACTTTTGGGAAGTCAGCTCACGAGTCCATCTGATTGGCAGAAAATCTCCCAAGCGACACCTGCGATTGGCCTATTTTGTGCGACGACGACGCGAACGAAACGCACCCAAACAGCAGCATCCCGCATCCACACCTCTGCATTTGATTGCTGCGCGCTTTTGCATTCTGTTGTTGGCTCGCTTCCTTGTGTATTGCATTGGCATGCGAGTGATGTGGTGTTGGTGCTAAAGCGCCAGTTCAACTCATGCGCCACCTTTGAGCAACACTCGAAAGCACGCCATATTGCGTGGTCCAACAGTGCCATCTGGTTGCACTTGTAAAGGCGCACTCGCAGATCATTTTATTGTCGACCACCGCCGCCTTCTTACTCGCCACTACTACTTAGTAGTAGGCAGCCAACATGGACGGCCATGCGAGCACGTGCATGCATGGGAAGACACTTCTTCTTCTTCTTCTTGGACGCCTCCGAATGTCGATACGCACAGCGCAGCCGCATCCGAGGCACAGTGAGCAAGCAGCAGAGAAGGATGCCGCGTCCTTCCCCAGCACCATTCTGAATCGCCTGGGATTAGGATTGATCCTCGCCTAAGATGATCCGATGCGTTACCTGCTTTGCGCTTGTTGAGTCGTGGTGAAAACCATATGGAGGTGACGAAAACCCCGAGCTGACTCGATCTAGCACAAAGGAGCGAGCCAGCATGCGAGAGGCGACGGACAGTCGGACACGTCGGGTTGCCAGATGCGAGGCGCCAGTCGAAGCTGGAATTGGCCGAGAACACTGAGCGCGCGTGGTGTTGCTCTTTCAGGACCATGCCAGCGTTCCCCACGAGCTGCTGTTTCCTCTCTCTCTCTCTCTTCTCGTTCTGGTAGTCAGTGCGAGGTGCTCTGCTGTGTTGCAGCAGTGAATGGGAAGTGAAAGCACAGCATACTTGTTTTGGATTAGGATACCCACACAAACACAACAAACTCACACGGACAAGGCAGCCAGCGTTTGTGGCTCCATCGAGCTTCCTTGTTGTTGCCATTCTCCTCGCCTTCAACTTCTCGCGAGCTGCTGTTCGCTGTGTGTCAATCCAAACGAAGGCGCCTGGAACCAGAACTGGACCAGAAGAGCACAGGAACAAGAACAAGAGAGAGAGAGAGAGAGAGAGAGAGCCACTCGACACCACGACCGACAACGCCAGCGCGAAAACAGCCAGCACTGAGGAACAAGCGACCGACCGATCAATCGATCGATTGTCCATCCGTCCCAAAGCGTAGAAATCAATCCATTTGCTGCAGCGTTCGAGTGGATCGACGCACGCACCCATCGCATTCGCGCCTCTGCTACTGTACTCGACTCCACTCCTGCGCTGACTCGTTTCTGAGCCGCGCGTATCATTCGTTCGAGTCGCCTACTGCCTCCTCTCCTTTCTGCATCGTAGTGCTCGCTGCTGTCTCATCTGCACTCGTAGATTCGACGCTCAAGCCGCAAGCGCATCCATCCAGTTAGCAATCTCTACTCCAGCCATTCCAACCAGCCACGTAGCAAAGCAAACAAGCCAGCGCTCGATCTCTCCATCTCTCCGTTCGTCCTCGTCTCCAGTCCGAATTGAAGACTGCAACACAAGACAAGCGTACGACAGACAAGACACGACAAACAGCAACATGGCTACGGAAATGGAGATGCCACCGCCACCAGCACCCCGTGCCCGCGGCCGAAGCGCCTGGAGCCGATGCGACGAAGCCGTGGCGCGCATCGCCCCCACATCCACCACGACCTGCCAGGTGTGCTCGTCGTCGATCGCGCAGGGCGAGTGGCAGCTCGGCGTCATGTTCATCCACGTCGAGGGCTTCATGCTCATGGAATGGTACCACCTCCAGTGCTCGTTCTGCATCCCTGGCGGCGGGCTCCACGATGTGCTCGAGACCGCGCAGAGCGAGATGACCCCCACGCAGAAGCAGCAGTTCCAAGCGGCGTACGAGAGCCTCCTCACCAACGGCAGTGGCGGCGGCTTAGCCGAGGCAGCACTCCCTCCTTCTCCTTCCCCAGCGATGGTTTCCGCGACGATGGTATCGTGATTCCCGTGGAGGCGCCAGCGTCTTGTGTTTTGTAGATGTTCAGTCGTGTTTGGATGTATAGAGATGATCCATATCCCCCAGTAGCGTGCCTAATCTTCGTGTGTGTAGTAGTCAGTTGTCATCCACGGATAGACAACCACGAGAAAGAAAACCCGAGCGGGAGACCAAGAGGGACGAAGTCAGTGAAGAGCTACAACCGTCAGCATCACTGTGCATAGTTCGGAAGAAGAAACAAACGTGAGTCCACCCATATATTAAACACTCAATCTCCGCATCCCTCACCTCACCCCACCACTCTTTCCATGCTAGTCCTCTTTCTCGGCCGACATAGTCTTGAGCGACCACTTGTCGCGCTTGATGTCGAGATGCAGCGGTGCCCAGTGCAGCTTCTCCGGGAGCACCTGCGGTCCCTTCTTCGTGACTTTGTTCAGCTGCTCTTCGATGAGCTGCTCTGGCACGACGTACACGTACTGGCCGTTAAAGTACTTGATCATGTTGAGGTGCTGCAGCGTCGCGATGATATCCTCGTTCTTGATCGAGGTCATCTACAGAGCAAGCAAGCAGTCACGAAAACCAATGAGGCTCAGCATCCACCAAAGACACTACCATGCATGCTAACGCACCCTTGTGAGCTCCATGATCGACACCTCCTTCTCGGGGTACTCCTTCAGAATGCGCAGCAGCTCTTTTGTCCAGTAGCTCCGGTAGCTCACGAGCCCCAAATCCGAGAGCGGCTTCTCGGGTGAGCCCACTTTCTCCTCTTTCTTGCTCAGCTCGTAGGAAAACTGGATGATAAAGTTGCCGTAACCTTTGCGCTGGTGGCACGGGAACGTGAGGATGCACGCGAGGTTGTACCCGAGCTCCGAGTATTTCTCCTTCGAGTAGTAGCCCACCGGGTGGAACCCGCGCGTGTCCACTTCGCAGACAATGTAGAACAGGAACGGATCCACGTCGTAGTAGAGCGTCTTGTGATCGAGAAAAAGCCTGGAGAGAGAGAGAGAGAGAGAGACCGTGAGCTTGGGAGGTTCGACCAGAGTCCATGAAGGGGATCGTGATTCGACTCACTTGGCAAAGTAGCACAGGTTCTGGCAGTAGATCTTGGACACGGCGCCGTCGACTTCGAAGACGCTCAGGTTCTCGTGGCGATAGATTTCGTTCCCAGGTGGATGCTGCAAATGGTTTGCACCAAGATGCATGAATGCCCACTCGTTAGTGTGTGTATCTCGAGCCAATTGCCTGACCAATTTTTGGTCCACAGAAGCATAGCATATAGCATGAAAGAAACAAACGCTTACCCGCGCGCAGGATTTCTGCCGCTGGTGGAGCGCGAGTTCCCGCTTGTGCACGAAAAACGCCATGCAAAACTCGCAGAAATTCAGCTGAGCAAAGATACAAATGCCAGACACACGCAGAGTTAGCTCAGTATGGGGCTCAGACTCGCTCATTAGTACCGACAGCAAATCGGGCAAACGCACAACGCACACAGTCGATGTTGCCGTCGGGGAAGAACTCTTTCGGGAACGGCGAGAAGTACCACGCAGCCATGCGGTAGCGACCGATCTCCACAAAGCGGACATTCTGAACAGAGTCATACAAGGGCGTCAGTTAAACAGAGCTATTTCCAAGTCGTACCCCCCATAAGCATACACCAATTCCAGCTTACTTTGACTTTCGTGACTTCTTCGTGCTCGCGGATACTCGCCGCGTCCATGCCTTCGTGCTCGTCGTGCTCATCGGCCGGCGCGAACTCGTGGTCGTCCGCGGACGGCGCCTTGCGTTTCTGCGCGCGCGTGCTGCGAGGCGCGCCGGCTCCAGCGGTAGCGCCGTCTTCTCCACCACCAGCAGCAGCAGCACTGGCGTCCGCAGCATTCGCGCTGCCGCTCTTGGACGCCGTCGCGCGGCGCTGCTTCTCCTTCTCCTTGGCGTCCTTCTCCTGCAGATTCTTCATTTCTACGAGCGGCCAATCGCACGTGGATCATTAGCATCGCGTAGCCGAGCAGCTCTCATCATTTGCCGTGGATCCCATACCTTCGTCCGTGCCCTGGCGCACGATCTCGTGCTCGTTGATCCACTCGTCCATGCGGCGGTTGAACTGCACAACCACAGCCACACAAGAGAGACCCACACACGGTCAATAATACAGAGCCCACATCGTCGCCATACGCGCAGCTAACGTGGATGACACTGACCTCATGCCAGTGCACGTAGTACTTGAACTTGTCCTTGCCGATCGCCCCTGTCAAGCAAGCACACATTTTGTGTTAGGTAGCATGCGCTGGATCGCGGTGGTTGCCAGCGCGTGTACTCAGTCTCTCTTTGTTGCCACTCACTGCGGTCGATGACGACGCACGTGCGCTCCACCTGTCCCATCCACCGCGCGACGAGCGTCGCGCCAACGGGGAAGCCCGACCCCACCGCCGCGCTTGTCTGCGCGTCGTCCTGCTTCTTGCCTCCGCCGCCCATTTTCAGAGTCAAACTGACGAAAAAGCTGCTTAGAGGGCTCAGGAGCTGCATGTATCGATTTATAAAGGCTTTATGCGAATACAAGAGTCCATTTGTTGGAAATTGTGCGGATTTGCAAATTCTTGCTTGTATCATTCTTAGGATATGCAAGTATAGAGGTCAACTGCGCAATCTCAGCACATGAAGCGATGTGAGAATCACCAACAGCTCCACGACCAGCAGCGCAATGGCGTCGAAGATGAACTTTGGCGCGAAGATCGCCCAGACCATCAGGTGCCGCCGCTGCAGCGCCACAAAAGCAGTCGACACCGCCGCGTTGAGGGCAAAGTGCAGCACGACTACGAAACAGGCTTGCCACCACCGCGAGAGCGCCACGACAGTCGCTCGAACCTGACGTTTGCGAAGCTGCTCCGTGCTCGTCGCGTTCTGCAGATGCTCCTTCTGCGCGAGTGCCAACGGGAGGAAGAGCAGCCATACCACATAGTTGCCGAACGTGTTGAAGCCCAGCAGCGCGCCAGCCCAGTAGAAGTGGAAGGCATCAAAGCCGACAAAGGCTGCCGCGTTCTGGAGACTCGTGAACGTGTTCTGATGACCCGTGAAGAAGAACGACTGGTAGCAGATCGTGCTCCAGAGGAATATCCACGACAACGGCATCCTGCACTGTGAGGAGGACGATACCGAAGAGCTCTTGGGACTGCTGCTGCTGTGACAAAGGCTGGCGATGGCTGCGAAGCTGAGGCACTACAGCACGAGACACACCACGGAGAGCGGCGACGTGGGACCGAGCACCAACATGAACGCTGGGACGACCTGGAACACCATGAGCACGTATTCTGGACTCATGCGGAGGAGCTGCGAGGTCTCTTGTTTCTGCGATGATCTGAACCGAAGCTGCTGCATCGCCCCACGCTGTAGGTCGAATGCAATCCCACCGAGTGCAGTGAGAAACACGGATCGAGGCAGCCACAGTCTCACAAACGTCGACTCAATCGGCGAGAAGGACCAATATGCACCACAACTCACGCAACTTGTGACAACTGAGGCAAACATGCAGCGCACGCGCAGTGGTGACGACGAAGGCGCTAGTGGATTGCAGCCTGTCGCTGCGATAGTGGTCACGTACGCGAGCATCGCAGTCGCCACCAGAGGCGCGTAAGTTCTGTGCAGCGAGACGCCTGACTGGATGATATTGGGCGGATCGAGCGCGCTTGCAAGGCGAGTGGACACAACCAGCACCACGCAGCTCACAGTAGCAGCAACTTTTGCGTCCGGATGGTTCACGATACGCTGAGACTGGACCAACAGGAAGAAGCCTGCTGTGACGGACAAGAAGGTCATCACCTTGTCTTCCGCGACGATGTAGCTGTTCGACAGCAGTGCCAGCACATGCAGCAGCACGACCGCGAATGCTACGACAGTGGAGGCATTGAACATCTTTGCGACCACTCCAGCCAGGTTGATTCGGTTCATATGGATCTGGAAGCGAGCCCGCAATGTCGAATCCACCAAACCAAAGGACACCGCGACCACAAGAGCTCTCGAGAACGCTGCCGCTGGGACGACTGGAATCAAAGGGTCGAGCGCAGGGAAGAAGAAACCAGTGAGCGCGCCAACGACGCTCCATCGAAGGGGGAAATGGTCCGTGTTTTCTTCGTCACCACCACTGCCTGAGTCCTGTCCTTGAGCGCCAGCAACCGCGACCAGCCACAGCGACCACACGAGGAACACAAGCCCCCAGCCCATGTTGCAGAAATCGAATTGCGTCCAGATCGAGCGTCCCAGCGACAACGCCTCGCGCAGAAACTCTTGCTGCAGGTGCGCCAACTTCAAGTGGGATTCTTGATCCCTCTCAGAGTGTGAGTCTTGTTGCAATTGCTGCTTTAGCATGGTGATCTCGCTGTAGATCCTCTCAAGCGTGTCGTATTCGCGCTCGGGGAGTTTCGATGCTCTTGAGTATCGAAACAGATAGCGGCGCACTTGGTCCACATTCAGCCCCAGCGCTTGATTCAATGTCTTGAATGACGCCGTCCGACCACTTTGATCGCCATCGTGATTGAGAAACAACTGCGGGATGACACTTCCCAGGTTGCCAAACGGGATCGGAAGCCCACTCAGCAGCGCCAGCGTCGGTACCAAATCTACTTGTGGCACCTCGTCAGGCCATAACGCTGCCACGCCTTTGCCCTTCTGAACCAGCGGCTTCTTGCTGAACAGGAACAACGCAGCCCCGATCTCTTCGTCTGTGGCGCCGCCGTGGTTGCCGTCAGCCGACATGCCGTGATCACCCATCACTGCCAGCAGGGTGTCCTCATCGTCAACCTCCGCCAACAGCTTCTCCATCACGACGTTCATCTCATGCAGCTTCTTGGTCATGAATGGCGAGCTAGGACCGTGCGTGTGTCCAACGTGGTCGACACCCAAGAAATGCGCGATCAGCAGCCCCCAGTCGTTGTTCCGCAGCTCTGGGAACAGATGACGCACCACGCCATTGTCGACCGTGTCCAGATCTTTCACATTGAACGAGTCGTACGAGTACTTGCGAGTAAAGTGCTTTGCATAGAGCCCGTCCCACGTGTCGTCGCCCATGAACACGATCTTGCGCTTCTGCTCGCTCATCTGCCGGATCAGGTTGTCCTCTGCGATCTCCGTGCTCGCCATGTTGTCCTTGATGTCCAGGAAAGTGGGCAAGCTGCCTGTCGTGAGTCCTTTCAAGCGCTGCATCGTCATCGTCGGCGCGTCGGCTACAAACCGCAGCAGCAGCGAGTTGTTGGGCTTGCGCGCAAGCATGTCGCTGAACACTGGAAGGTGGTTGAGATAGAACGACGGCGCAGTCGACCCCGCGGGCACGGCAGCAGAAGTAGACGTGCTGGTCACAAAGTCGTAGCGCAGCGCGTCAATGACGACGAAGATCACGCGCTTGTAGCGCCGCGGCATCCAGCAGCCCTCGCTGTGCGCTTCATCGTCTCGTAGCTCTTCGCTCTCGTCTTGGCGCCGCAGATGCGCGGTCGCAACGGGGCGGTCGTCGTGGGGGAGCACGCCGCACTGACTCACGTCCGGTACTTCGAAGCGCGTGAGGAAGAAGCCCGTCGTGAAGAGGAAGAGCGCGGCGGCGTGCACGCAGAGCACCCACACGAGCGTCTTGAGCTTTCTCCCCATCTTGCTCTAAGTGGTGTTTGTCGCCTTCAATTTGCGAGCGGCGCTCTATTTGACTCGTATACGGTAGTGTGTGTGTCTGCTTGATTGAAGTTCGAAATTTTATCAAAGGAAGTGTTGAAGCGCGCGCAAATTTTGAATGTGAGGTGTCCGAAGCGCCACACGCAATGAGTCCATCCATCTCGTCGAGCCCATGTGTGTGTGCGCAGCACACCCACCATTCGTGGTGACGACGTCCGCCATTCAGCCCCCGCTGTCTGTCACTTTCGAAAAGCTCGTCTGCGTGTCAAGGAAGAAGAAGAGCACAAGACCGCTCTCACTCGATCGATCGCCATGAAGAGCTGGAGCCTACTTTTCATTGGCGCAGTCGCCACGATTGCAACTGGTGCTGATGCTGCTGGTGCTGATGCGGTAAGCGAAGACACCAAGCGCTGCTTCCCAGACGACTTCCTCTTCGGCTCCGCTACCGCCGCGTACCAGGTCGAAGGCGCGTGGAACGAGACCGGTCGCACGTCGTCCATCTGGGACGATTTCTGCCGCGAGAGGGGTCTGCAATGTGCAAACGTCGCGGACGACTTTGTGCACCGCTACAAGGAGGATATCCAGCTCATGGTCGCTTCAGGATTGGACACGTTTCGGTTCAGCATCTCCTGGTCGCGTGTGATGAACTGGGACGCTGCCACGAAGAAGATGAAGGCGAACCCACCAGGCATCGCGTTCTATCACGCGCTCATTGACGAGCTCAAGCGCAACAACATCATCCCGATCCTGACGCTCTATCACTGGGATCTGCCGTCCGAGCTGCACCACGAGCTCAAGCCTCAAGGTTGGATCAGCACGGAGATCGTCGATCACTTCGTCGAGTACGCAGAGCTCATGTTCACCGAGTTCGGCTCGAAGATCGACTACTGGACGACGTTTAACGAGCCGCACTCTTTTATCGCGCACGGATACGGCAATGGCAGGGAGGCTCCAGGACTGACGAACTCCAAGACGAATGCGTACACTGTCACGCACAACGTGCTGATCTCCCATGGCAAGGCAGTGCAGCGCTTCCGCGAGCTCAAGAAAACCAGCGTCATTCACGACAAGGCGCGTATCAGCATCGTGCTCAACTATGACTACTCGCATCCACTGAACGCCAGCGACCCGATGGATGTTGCCGCGTCCGAGCGGAAGATCCAGTTTACTCTGGGTTGGTTCTCCACGCCGATCGTATTCGGCAAGTACCCGGACGTCATGCGCGAGCGCGCGGGGACCAACCTCCCCGAGTTCACGAAGGAGGAAGCTGCGATCGTGAAGGACTCGTACGACCTCTTCATGCTCAACCACTACGCGACGAAGGCTGTTGTAGACTGCGAGTCACCACTTTCGACTGTGAAGTGCAGCGACCTGTCGCTTGGGTGGGAGAGCGACCTCGGCATCGACGAGAGCCGCGCGCCGCCAGGAGCTCGCCTGTCCAGCAAAGACGAAAATGGTCAGTACAACTGCAAGTGGTTCACGGGGTATCCGTCGGGCTACCTCGAGACGATCAAGTGGATGCACGCGCAGAACCCGAAGGCGGAGATCTTGCTGACCGAGAACGGTTGGTGCGGCAACGAGACGATCGACAACCAGGACCAGCTCTGGTACTTCCAGTCGTACTTGGGCGAAGTGCACAAGGCGATCACGGAGCTCCAGATCCCGATCATCGGCTACACTGCGTGGGCGTTCATGGACAACTACGAGTGGGGGTCGTTCAAGCCTCGCTACGGTTTGTACTACGTCAACTTCACGTCGGAGACGGGCAAGAAGGACGAGGTCACGCCTGGACCAGAGGCGTTGGCGCGCATCCCACGCCCTGCAGCCAAGTGGTACGCGCAAGTGGCGAAGACCAAGTGTCTGGACGGGATCGAGATCGCCGGCTCGCCTGTCGTTTCGGGGACGAGCGATATCGATGCGACCAGCAGCTCTTCCAATGGCATCACTCCCATCG
>JAASFO010000100.1:0-41410 GCA_023333815.1 Globisporangium recalcitrans
GCTTGCGGATCAGACCAGTTGACTTTGTCATCCGAAGCAAGAAGTCCGGTGGTGGGAAGTCAGCTGCCGCACGTCACCCGCTCGACAACTATCGACTGCATGGCAGTGAACGCTGTGATCGGCATGCTGGATCGACCAATACATGCTCGCATCACTCCGCAGTCATAGCGTACACGGTAACTGGACTCGAGAGCTCGGATAATGTCGGAGAACGCCATTTTGGCAGTCCGTTTCGAGCATTCTGGTGAGTCGTTGTGACTCAGAAACCTCGATTCATGGTAGATCCTGACTCTGGTGCACCTGGAACCCTCTTTGGCTCTTGTTTCCTCGCTCATTCGGGCTCCTGCTCACGGTTCCTGCCGTTTCCATTCTTGCACTCGAACCCAGCAAGCGAGCACAGCGGAGATCGGTCTCACGCTGCTCTGAGCACTTGAAATTGGTTTCTCGGGTTCTCTGGCACACCTTGATGCGTTTGTGCTACAGAGAGCGGGTTCTTTGCCAACCCTTATCTGCTGGACGCGCTGACCGGCTTTTGAGCTGTCGATGCCGACATTTCAGGCAAGCTTCAGCTCGAAACATCAAACGTGAAGAAGATATGAAATCGAAAAATGCGCTTCGGATCATACTGAGCACTCTAGCAAACCATTTGCAAAGCTGCCACGGCGCAGCCATGACATGCGCACGAGTCAGCGCAGCCCATCGTTCACCTTTCATCCGGCGCTCGCTACAGTGGATCTGGGTGGGAAGCTGCGTCTGAGTTTGCGCGTTGAATGTACCATGAACCAGTGGATCGAGGATTGTCTTGTCGAGCCACTTGCTGCTGCTGCTTTCGTGGTTCCTCCGTGGCTCTTGTGGATCAAGCTCCTGGGCTTTATCACCAGCGCTGGAACCGGTGGAGGTTGTTGCTGGACGCCGCTCTCTGACACCGGCGAAGTTTGTCGCGATGGGTCTCTCGTCATCGTGGGAGGCGGTGACACCCGTGAAAGTGACGAGTGCGGACGCAGGGTTGTGTTCGAGCTGCCATGCGATGGTGCACCGCCATGATCTACGGGGATCACTTTGCTCGAGCGTGCTGAGGTGTGCAGGTGCGCGTCGTCTTTCCCGACACTTCCACTCGAGGAAGTATGCTGCAGTCGTCGGATCTGGAACCGCTCCATCATCTCCTCGTACTGCAGCCCCGCAGTGTCCTCCTTCGCTGCATGGACACTCGCCGTTGCCGCCATCGCTGCTGCAAAGAATGGCGACGTTGGTGACGGAAGCAGCGAGCTTCTCGAGAGCCGCTTGAGAACTCTTTTGCTCTGGATTTTCTCGATCAACCCCTTGGCTCCTTCGTTGCCGCTCAGCTGTGGTGTGCTCTGCTGATCGGCGTTGCTCCCTTCATCTGTCGTGCGCTGCTCTTGCGCGATATACCGCGAACTCCTCGAAGGAGGCTCCTCATCTGCCGAGTACCTCCGCTCCAGCGGTCCCCGCTTTGCTTCCGTCGCTGAGATGCGAAGCATGAGCCTGTGCTGTGCAGCTTTGGCGCCAGCTTGTCGCGCGCTTCTTGTTCGTCCGCGTCTGCGTCGGTCATGTCTGAGTCGACACCTGGCTTCTCGGCGCTAGACACAGAGGAGAGCATGGCAAACTCCGATCGTGTGCGCAGCAGAGTTGCCAAACTGGGCTTGCGCACTGGCGCGAACCCTCGCGGTGGTTCCGACAAAGCCACCACGCTGGGGATGAAAAGGAACTCCCACTGCAAGCGCTGCTTGCTCACTTCACTTCCTCGCTGTTAGAGCGAGAGCACGAGCAGTGGTGGGCGATGGAGAGCGAGGGCAAGCAATCGACATCAATGTGCAGCGCTCGCTCCAGTCGGAAGAGGTACCTGGGACTTGGGATCCGAGTGTGCGCGTCAGTGTCATTCATAAACGATGTCCGAATGGACGCCAGCGTATTTTATCCGCGGGTCGCGAGGACTGGACTGAACCCGAGCAAGCAAGCACGAGGCGCCGGTATGTTTGCCAGACAACCTTACGCTGTCGTTTCATTCCGCGCTGCTGATCAATATCACTCAGCGTGTCATCCAAAACGGCATTAAATCGCTCTGCGAGCTCTCCGACCGACGAGTCGAGCGCACTTGGTCGCTTGACGCCACAGGACTCCCACTGATGAAGCAGCCTGGCGCTGGTCATGTCGAGGAGCCGCCTTGCAGAACCCCCGCGCCGGCGTCGATCGTCTGCAAAGGCTGCAGCCGCGAGTTCTTTGCGCGCTCGCTGCCTATTCACCAAAAGGCGTGCTTCCAGAAAAACGTGTTCGTGGACATTGTGTGCACAAAGTGCAGCTCCGTGATAAGGTCAGAGACTGTATTGTGCTACGGAAGTCCACGCTCGCGACTCGAGCCGGGTTGAATCTAACAATTGCGACGGTGTGCTATAGATCTGGACGCCTCCACGCACACGAGCAGTCTTGCACGAGCGGAAAGCCTCTGGCGCATCCTGACACTCGCCGCCAAGTCAGCCCTCAAGCAAACGCAAAAGCTACAGAAGAAACACAGCAAGAAGAACTCAACGAGCCCGATGCAGACGGACGAGTCCGGTGTAACAAATGCGACCGTGCCTTCAGCCAGGTACGCCTTGTGCGTTGTTCTGTCAGCCGACTTGGTTCAGATCTTGATCTTGTCAGTAACACCTAGCGCTTGTCATGACAGGATCGGATCGCCAAGCACCAATCCGTCTGCAAGACAGACCTCGAACGGCACCAGTAGGATCGACTCTGAAAGCCAAGTGCGACCAAGCGAAGGAGGCGAAACGAGGTGCTTCAAGTCCCACCAGTTTGCGACGACGCCGATCTCAGACGGCGATTGCTGCAAAGCCAAGAGCTGGCAGTCAGACCTCGAGGGTCCTCAAACTGACACTCCAACTGCAGCAGCAACAACAGCAGAAACCAAAGTCTCAGGTGTGCACGAGTCGCTCGTACGACTTTGGGAGCCATTTCTCCGCTCAAGACATGACGGAGAACGTCCGCGACAGAGACAAGAAGCGGTTCGACGTCGTCCTGAGAGATACCCCGCAGCGGCAGCAAAGTGTGGGGAGCACTCCTCAGACCACGAGGTTCACGTCGACGAGTTCAGCGGGACTGAGTGCCAAGAACCTGAGCCTCCTCGCGTCCAACGTCATGTCGTCAGCCAACCCGCTTGCAACAACTCGCTTCATGACAAGCGATAGAGAAGGGTTTCAATCTCATAGCTAGCTCTGAAACCGCACTGAAGTGAACAACTAACCCAAACTTACAAAACGAAGGCTGCTCAACCATTGCCTCCTATCGCGAACAACTCAATAGACAACAGCCTCCTCAGCGAGGACTTGCTGCTGCTGACTCACGTCCGTCTCTTCCTCTCACGCTCTTCCTCGTCTCCAGCGTCCTCCTTGAGCGACTTGGCAAACCGTGCGAGGCTCACCACGGTCTTCGCCCACTCCCAGCCGTGGTCCTCCGCCACGCGGCTGCTGCTTTCGCCCACGAAACCCAGCGCCTGCTGCTCGTTCACGCAGGTGAGCACGCCATACACGACGGGGATATCGGCTTTGATGTTGAGTTTCATGATGCTAAGCGCCACGGCCTCGCTCTCAAAGTCAAAGCTGCTCTTGTTCTCATCGCGGATCATGCACCCGAGACAGATGATCCCGTCGAGACCTCCAGAGCTCGAGCTCTTCTTCTCGCGCTGCAGCATCGCCTTCGCTGCGAACGGGAGGTCAAACGGACGCGCCACGCGCAGAAAACGGAGGTCTTGGCGGTCAGCACCTCTTTCCAGAAGCGCCTTTTCCGCACCCGTGACGAGCAGTCCGACGACTTCCGAGTGCGAGTGCGCCGACACGATGCCGATCTTGAGACCCGAGCCGTCTTGGGCGATCGGGAACGAGTGGTGGATCTCCTTCGTGGACATCGGGATTTTGGTGAGTTTGCTGCTGGAGCAGGAGGATGAAGAAGGGGAATTGGTGGGGGATGGCGTTGCGTTGCGTTGCATTGGGAGCAATGCCACGAGCGCGCATGCTCCAGTTGGAGACAGCGACAACCAGCAAGAATGCAGAGGATTCTTGATGAAACGAAGTGGGAGATGTGTCTTGAGTGCATTGTACAATACATTGCATTGTGTGTGTGTATTATACAGTGTGTTTCTAACCATATCAAAACTGCATTCTGCATTGAGGAATCAATGTTTGCATTGTCTGTTGTTCATTGTGCATTGCAAGAGAAATCGCATAAACACAAGCAAGCGAAAAGCAAAGCAAGCACTTGTCTTGAGCACCTGTGTATCCATCCGCCTGCAGCAAGTTGTGGAGCAAGCAGCTCCAACTCGCCCACACGCACGCTAACAACCAGCACGCCATGGCGACCGTGGACAAGTTCTCGTACCCCGAGTACTACGACTTCCCGCCCTTCTTCACGTGCGTAATGGCGTTCATGCTCTCTCTCTCTCTCTGCTCGTGTGTGTGTGTGTGAGGCTAAAGCAGATGCTGTGTTGTGTGTCTAAAGGCTGCAGCCCGTGCGCGCGACGCGCGAGAAGCAGCTCGTGCTCTGGAAGCAGCTCATCCTCGAGTACCACCGCACGCACGGCTTGCCGATCTTCCAGCCGTTTTCCTCCGCGCTCTTTGAGAACGTCAAGATCTCGCGTACGGGTTGCACAGTTTGTTTTCTGGCTCTATGCGCATGTATATGCTCACTTATGTGTGTGCTTGCATCGATCGTGTGCGTGTTTGCAGGCAAAATGGCGCAGGAAGGGCGGCTCGCGGTCGTCGAGTACATCATCCGCAGCGGCAACGGCTCGTGGGAGGACGACACGCGCACGCGCTGCCGCATCATGTGGAAGAAGCCCGCCGAGTGGGCTGCCGAGATCTACGACTTTGTGCGTATATTTCCGCTCTCTTTAGGCTCGCGAATATGGTCATTGCTCATGCGAGTGTGTCTGTGTGCCCCCAAAGGCCAAGCAGCGCGGCATGGTCGGCAACGTGTTCACAGTCTACGAGCTCTACGCCGGCGAAGAAACACTCGGCTCGAGTACGTTTGCGTAGCTATTGGCGTATTGGCGCTTGTGGATGGGTACTCATAATGGCGCTTGTGCGGGTATGTGCTGGCAGGTCTGCATGGGATGGAGCCGTGGCTGCTGCGCGAGGCGCTCAACGTGTTGGAGGCAGAGGGCAAAGTACGGTGCTTGTCTGGTAGCACTGCTGACAGTCGTCATTACGGTGCTACGGGGTCTAATGAATGCGTGACTGTGTTTCTTCTATAGGCGGCGATTATCGCGGGCGAGACCTGCGAAGAAGACGGCGTGAAGTTCCTCACGACAGACTAAAGTCGCATGTTCAGGACTAACGCAACGCAACGCAAGTTTTGAACAAGGTGCAAGTTGTTACAATTTGTTGCTGGCAATAATGCTGGGAACACAGTTTTTTGGGACGGGTCACACAGCCAACGGTGGGATGCTCCAACCAGTCCCAAACTGGCAGAAGCGCTGGCGTTCCGCCGTTGGAGCTTGCGAAATTGGTGCTGACAAAAGCAAGTTTGCTCGTCCAACTGTCATTGCGCCAACGATCTTGAGTCTCGTGTGTGTGTGTGCAGGAATCGACGGAAAGCGCAGCACACACAAGCGGCACTTTCCAAACCGAGAACCAACCAACAAGCAAACAAGCAAACAAGCAGCATGGCAACGCAACCGCAGCATCCGACCGCCAAACCCGTGCTGGTGGAAGCCCCCGGCGCGATCGCGTCGCCCAAGCTCGACGGCTCCGGTCTGCACGTCGCGCTCGTGTACACGCGCCAGTGCCGCGAGATCGTGGACGCGCTGGTCATGTCGTGCCGCGCCGAGCTGCTGCTGAAGGGCGTGACGCGCTCCAACATCCACGAGCTGCAAGTGTCGCTGCCGTTCGAGATCCCGTACGCGATGAAGCGCACGATGGAGGCCGCGCCGGTCAAGTTTGACGCAGTCGTGGTCATCGGCTGCATGGTGAAAGGCGCGACGATGTCGTTTGAGTTCGTCGCTGAGGCCGTGACGCGCGCGAGCATGAAGATCGGCATGAAGCTGAAGACGCCCGTGATCTACGGCGTGCTCACGTGTCTGGACGAGCAGCAGGCGCGCGAGTGTGCGGGGCTGACCGCCGAGGGCGAGAAGCGCGCGTGCAGCTACGGCGTCGAGTGGGCTCAGTCGGCGATCGAGATGGCGCACATCAACAACTGTGCGCAGCGCGACATGGTTGCCAACTGCGCGTGCGACTGCCACTGCACGAGCGGCAAAGAGCAGCAACGAGAGGCTTCGTCCTGCGAAAGCAAGGAGGAGGGCGATGACGAGCTCGCGGAGGCGACGGGCAAGATCGAGCTGAGTCCGTTCAAGCGGTCGGTGGAGCACTCGCTGCAGAAGGGCGAGTGCGGTGAGTGCGGCTGCATGGGCAAGTGAGCGAGTTGTTGTTGTTATTGGCAAAGCGAGAAAGAGAGAGAAAGCGAGAGAAAGAAAGAGAGAGAAAGAGAGAGAGTGAGAGCATTGCGAGGACTCGAGTGGTGATTTGAGCGGTGTTCAGAGCAAGAGTCTGTTTGCGTATTGTGTGTCGGTGGTGCATTGATGCCGCCGATGCTTTCAAGTTTGAAGCTTTTGAAGGTCGTTGCGATTTCGTGTGTCGTCAATATTCCTCCTCATGGACGCTTTGCGAGACCTTGTCGACGCTTTGCGAAAGCATCTCACTGACCGACTCAAGCAACAAACCTGGTCACATTCACAGGGTTCCAGCGAGCATCTCGCTCGAAAGAATGGTCTTCTTCGAAGCAGTTGGCAGTCGGTAGTCATCAACTGCGCAGTGGTGGGGTTATTGAAAACAACTATGAAAACCAATCGACTGGTGTCGCCTGTCAACTGGTCGGGGTAGTTTTCGAGCGCCTGTGAACGGTATGATGCGAGTGCGTGATTCTTTTTTCTCATTGTGCCAACCGTCAGAGCAGTGTGGGACACGTTGTTGGTCTCTCTCCAACTGCTCCATCCACGCAAACGTATCGCGCCATGATGAAGCCGTTCAACTGTGACGAAGCCCTTGCTTCTTCTTCGCCTTCGGAAAATGGAGCTCGCTTCCTCGCTCGACCTCATTCCTGAAAAACAACCCCAGCCAACATCACCAAAAAGAAAACAGCAGTATCAACCGAGATCATGGCGTCCCCAGCGACTCGCAGCCACCCTTCGTCTTCCTCTCCGTCGTCGTCGGAGACCGCAGGCGTCCACTCCAAGCCGGTTCTCGTCGAGGAACCCGGTGCAAGCTTCAGTTCGTCTCGTCAACTCGACGGCAAAGGATTGACGATCGCGATCGTCTTCTCTCGCTGGTACGGCAAAGAAGTGGTCGATCCGCTGGTCGAAGCCTGCAAGAATGAGCTGCTGGAGAAAGGGGTGAACGTTTCGAACGTGATCCGCGTCGAGGTCTCTGGCGCGTTTGAGATCCCGTTTGCCGCGAGCCGACTGATCCAGACCAAACACGACAAGCTCGACGCCGTGATCTGCATTGGCTGCATGGTCAAAGGCGCGACGATGGCGTACGAGTTTGTGAGCGAGGCTGTGGCGATGGCGGTCATGAAGCTCAACGTGATGACGGACACGCCGGTGATCTTTGGCGTGCTCACGTGCGCTTCGGAGCACCAGGCGAAGCAATGCGCTACTGACATTGGTGGATGCTGTGGCAGCAGCAAGAAGTGCAGCCACGGGGTCGAGTGGGCTCAGTCCGCGCTCGAGATGGCACACTTGAAGCGCTGCACTGCCGCGCAAATTGCCAAGAAGTGCAAGTGCAAGTGCCACTGCGAGTCCAAGGACTGCAGCTGCTCGTGCCACTGCAGCGATTGCAAGTGCAAGACGTGCACGTGCGCGGACTGCGAGTGCGTGAGCTGCGCGGGTGAGAAGAAGGCGACGAAGTCTGGCGGTGGCGGTGGCGGTGGTGGCGTTTGCTCTGGATGCGGCAAAGGAGGCGAGGGTTGCAGCTGCCTGGGCTGCAACTGCAGCGTGTGCAGCCAGAAAACCACGAGGGTGGAGCGCAGTCTTTGACTGGAAGGTGAAGAATGAAAGATGAAGCAGCAGCGGTGAAGCGACAGTAGTTGGCGATGAGGATGGGAAGCATTTGAGGTTGGGCTTGAGGGTGTCAGTGTTGTAGCTATGTGTGTGCTGAAGAGGAACTCAAAAGAGAGAGAGAGAGAGAGAGGGAGAGAAGCGTTTCGGATGCCATCGAATACATACTTGTTTGTTGTGAGAGATGTTTTCTGGTTCTGAACGACGCCGACCTGGAAAATTGGTTACTTGATGGCTGTTGGACTGACTGAAAAGGCAAGTCCTATTCCGTGGACGCGCCATTCTTTGGCGAATCACCTTCAGACTATTGACAATCGCATAGTGGCGAGAGCAACAGCAAAGTCGGCAACAGCGTGACAATGTCAACAGACAACAAAGATATCCGATCAGAGACTGACGAGCTCAAACAAACAACGATACTCAGCAACAACCAAAGCAAATATGAGGAGAGCTAGCTACTCACTGTCGCGGTGCTCTTGCCAGCCTCCGACTTGGTGCTTTTGCTCTTGCGCTTGCGGCGAAGCGCCTCGACGACGAGCTCCAGCTTGCGCAAGTTGTGCGCTTTCTGGTTCGCCTCGAGCTTGGTGCGCGCCAGTTCCTCCTAACGAACATACAGCAATAGCAACAGGTCAGGCAAAATGCGCATGTCGCCTCATCCGTAACTCAAATTATCAACTACTCACCTCCATTTCCTGGAAGCGCCGACCACGCTCGCTCTCCTGGTAGCTGTGCACGTCGGTGAGGTCTTGCTCGAGCCGCTGCTTCTCGCGCTCCAACTCGCTCAGCTGCTCGCGAAGCGCTGCCACCTCCTGGTTCTTCTCCTCGAGCTGCTCCTTGTTCGCTTCTTTGATGCGCTTCACTTCGTCAACCGGCACGAAGTCTTTGAGTTCCATGACGACTGGTGGCGGTGGCGGAGGAGCGCGGATCGCCTGTTGTTGCTGGAGCTGAAGCTGGAGCTGTTGTTTCTGCTGGAGCTCAAGGGCTTCTAGCTCGCGGCGCTTGGCTTCTTGCAGCAGCGCTTCGACGCGCGGGAGCTCTCCCTGTAGAAGTGCCTGAATGCGCTCGTGGTACGACAGGCGGACAGCAGCAGACTGCTGCTGTGATCCAGCCTCCAGATCTTCACCGCCGCCAACAATCGCACTTTCTCGCTCTTCTCCTCTTTCTTCTTGCTCATGCACTTTCGCGAGCAGCAGGATGCTCACAAACGCGTCGATGATGCGTCTACCCATGGCTTCGTCCGCAACCTGCAGCCACGGGTGCGCGACGCGCTGGAACTGCGCAAACAGCAAGCCCACGAGCTTCGCGATGCCACTCCTCGTCACCAAGCTCTCGGTCGTGTTCGCGAGCATGGTCGTGATACGCGACGAGCGCTTGACGCACAGGTACGAGTCCACGAGCGTGTCGCTCACAAACTCGCCGAACGCGCGCAGCAGACGCAGCTCCAGGTCGCTGCTCGCGTGTTTCTCATTTGGTTTCTTCTTCTTCACCACCATCGACGCTTGCTCAGTTGTTGCGTGCCAAGTGCTCGTAGAGCTGCTGGTCGACAGTGCGTCTGTGCCTGTGGCAGTCGCCATCACGAGTGGCAAGCAGGTACTGGAGCTACTCGCACACTCACTCACTCACTCACGTGCGAAGACAGAGAGAGAGAGAGCTCAACAGCGTCTGTCAATATGGAAAGTGGCAGAGAAGCACTTGAATGGGAGACTGCGAGCGTGATCCGATAGCAGCGACACTGAGAGAAAGGGAAAGTGAATCCCATTCGCACAAACTCACACATTCTCACATTTTCATTCGCACACTCGCAGATAAAAGGAAAAGAAAGCAGCTGGTGCTTCGTCGCGTGCGTCGAGATCGCACTTGGGTTAACGACCTTTCGCATGAAGGACGCTCTCTTAAACCCGCCAGATTCGAAACGAAAAATGGCAACCTTCTCTCTCACAATCCTGTCGACATCGACGAGGACAGAGCCAAGCACATGTGCGCGCGCAGGTGGACGAGGTCCTAGAAGTGCGCACAATCCAGGCTTCTGGGAACTCTCCTGCCATGCACTACTGCTGTGTCAGCACTGCACGCACTGCACAAACCGTGGAGGGAAACTGGCATTTCATTTTCGGACTCTGGATCCCATCCGAGAATGGTCGTGCCCTCCATTTCCGATGTCTGCAGTCCTACTTGCTGCGCATTTTACTGGCACCGCTCTCTCTATATCACAATCAATCACACATACAAACTCACACCTCTCGGTCTGTCATAAGCTGCGCACTTCCACCGGCGCGGACGCGTAGAGCTTGAGCTCAAAACTGCACTCGTGGGGCTCAAAAGTGGACGGCAGCACCACGTACCAGCCTGGTGGGAAGCGCACTCTGCTCTTCTTCGTCGTGACACCCGACGGGTTCCCTCCAGAGTACACGCCGTCCTCGGACGAGGCGCCGCGGAACGCCATCTTCGGGTTCGTCGAGAGCATCAGATCGCCCTCGGCAGTGCTCTCAAAGATCGACGCGTTGATCGCTGGCGGCGGAGAGCTGACGCTGCCACTCTTCACGACCTGCAGCCGCACAAAGAGCTCGCACTCGCGCAAGACGCGCACCAGGTACTTGGGGTTGAACGTGTAGCAGCCGTAGTTGGAGCAGCCTGCCGCGGAGCCTGTCTGGAGGTCCCACTTGCCTCGGATCTGCGTCAGCGCCATGCCAAAGCCCTCGGGTGGCACGGCATGACACACCATCCCAGCTGCTCCTGCTTGTGCGCTCGGCGGATCGCTCACGATGCGAAGCGTGAACCTGCTGAAGAAATTTGGCTCGAAAGTCGACGGGATCAGCACAAAGTCCCGCAGTCCTACGAGCAGCTCCGCGGAGATCTCGATCAGGCAAAAGCCCGGACGGTACTCTCCGGAGCTCAGCACTCTCGGCTGGGAAGATGACAAGCTCGAGATCCCGCACACGCGCTCATTCGTGTGCAGTGCCACTCGCAGATTCACTGGCGCGCTGACTGAAGCTGCATCTTCATCCATCAGTGACGCCTCCTCCACGAAAATATACAGGCGGCGAAAACTGGGTACCCCGCTTGTGATCTGCACGTGGTACTGCGGGTTCGTCATGAAGCTCGAGAAGAACGGGCGTCCGCCTGCAGTGAGCTCATCCCACTCTCCGCGCACAACCACGCTGCTCGACGGGTCGTTGATGATCTGCGGCACCGCTTGGAAGGTGAACCGCGATGTGGAAAACACCGAGATCGTGTAGTCGAGCGGCGCGAACTTCTCGTACTGCGAGGTCACGAGTGTCTAACACAAGACAAAAGACAAGCAGATCCAGTAAGAAGTAGCAACGATAAGGAAACGCCAGCAGGAGGCAATCACCAGCACAAAACACGTACGAATGACGGCACTTTGTCGCCCGCGAGGTCCACGTCCAGACTGACGAGCGTGTGCGGGTTGTTGCTGTACGCGCCGCGCCAGAGCGCGTTCTGGCTGTAGAACACGCGCTTCCCGGTCTCTCCATGGTACACGTGCAGCGTCAGAAACTGCTGCGACGCGTGGTCCACATCTCGCTCCACGATGCGCACGTGCCGAGAGAGCAGCACCCAGACCGTGGCTGACAGCACGGACTGCGCGCCTCGGTTCGCAGTATCGATGTCAAACGTCAGCGAGTACTGCGGGTTAAATCCCAGCGTGATCGCGTCGTTCGCGGGACCGAGCTCCACGGGCCAGTGCTCGTGGCACACGTCTCGGTGCGGGAACAGCGCCGGGTTCCAGTTCAGGTAGATGCTCTCAAAGTACTTCTTGACAGAGTCCAGGTCGATCCAGAAGAGCCCGTCGTCGTCGTCATGCGCGCTGCCAGCACGACTGCTACTGCTGCCGTTGCTGTTGCTGTTGATGTTGCTGCTCGATGGGTAGAACTGCTTCTGATACGCGCGGAGCTCGTCGCCCACAGCGCTATCCCAGAGCTCCGTGTCAAAGTTGGAGAACGGTCCTTTCCAGCTCATCTTGCGCCACGGGTTCTTGAGCTGAAGCAGACGCTGCTTGCGCTCGCCACCGTTGCCATCCGTTGACCGAACGATCTCGTACACGTTCAGCACCGCGTACACGTGCATGGGCACGAGTCCAATGCGCTTCGCTTCGTCGCGCTCAATGTCGCCTGTCGACATGGTGATGATGCAGTCGCCAAAGTGGAACGCGCTCTTGAGCTGCTCCCACAGTCGGTCTTCTTTGTGCGCATTGCTGATCAAATCTGTGATCGCAATGCGCTCGGGGATCCAGCCCGTGAGCGCAAAGAGGTCGATGCCCGAGTTGCCGCCGGGGAAGTCGTACCCGCCGTTGAGCTTCAGGTACGCCTTCTCGATCAGACTCACCCACAGTTCGTTCTCGCGCGTGGTGCACGACGACAACAGCTGGCCCGTCGAGCTGCTCACAGGCAACAGGTCGTCGATCACCACTTTTCTCGGCACGCCGTTCGCCCAGAGCTTGACGACGTACTTGCCGCTCGGGTTGTACACTGGGAGCTTGGAGCCCAGATCCACGGGGTAGATGATGTTGGTGATCAGCGGCTTCTTAAAGCGCTGCTCGTAGGCGGCCGCGATACAGAGCGACGCGACGAACGAGCAGTCGGTCACGATATCCTGCTTCACGACCTGCGGGCTGATGTTCGCGATCATCACGGGCGCTTTCCCACAGATCTGCGCAAACTCGCTCGGCCGCATCCACTGAGCGGCTTTCCGGATCTGCTTGGCCGACAACGGCACTTCGCCGTCGGGGTCTTCAAACAGTGTGGGCGTGTCAAACTGCTCGTGCGTGTCGAGGTCGTCGAGCCAGGGCACAAAGATGTGGTCGTTGATGAGCGACGACCGGCGCAGCACGTCCAGCTCTTGGAGGGTGTACGCAGCCCCAGACTTCTGCTTCGTCTTGGTATCTATCGCTGATGTTGCTGCTGGAGAAGAACTGGCGGCGGTGGTGGCGACTGAGGCGTACGCTGTGGGGGCGATGCTCATCTCCTCCATCTCGGAGAACAGAGCGTCCTCGTCCTCCTCTTCGTCCGCATCGTCGTCATCAAGGTAGTTTGGTGGCGGCGGCTCGGGCCAGTCCAGGGACGAAAAGCTCATTCGGGTCTGCAGAAACGCGTCCGAGGTCGACGACGCGCTCCCACGTGCCGTGATCGCAGAGTTTGTGTACTGCTGGCGCTCATATGCTGCTGGTGCTGTCGGTGCTCGTGGCGGTAGCGCTGCTACAATGGAATCAGTTGTCGCCGTCACCAGCGCCGCTGCCTTGCGCTCCTTGAGCTTTGACACGTGCTCGATAACATACTCGATCTGCTCCTTCACCGCGGCCTTCGGTCCTGCTTCATCCGGCGAGAGCGCAGAGTACGCCTTCATGTACCAGTCGCCCGCCGACAAGTACGCCTCGATCACTGCATCCGCGCTCTCATCACTATTGTCACCACCAGCGCGATCACCTTCTCTCTCCTGCTCTCTCTCCCTTGCCTGTGCGTGCTCCTCCATCGCCCGGGCGAGCGCGTACTCGCCCGAGGTCTCGATCTTGTCCACGCGCTCGCGCAGTCCGTCGATCGCGTCCTGCACGAGCTGCCGCTTGGCCGCGGACTCGACGATCGCGAGCCGGCTGAGGATGCGGATGGCCTCGCGGAACTGCTCGGCCGCCTGCAGCAGGTCGCGCCCGTCCGCCTCGAGGCTCTTGCCGCGCTCGGCGCACGCGAACGCGTCGGCGTAGCGCTGCTCTGCCGAGTTCATGCGCTGCATGATTGAGCTCTTCGATTTGTGATGTGTGTGCAAAACTGGATGAGAAACGAGTTGATGAAGCGATTAATCTTGAGTCAAGTATGGAGAATTGAAATGAGCATTTGCCATGATGTGGGTGCTTTTGGTTGGAAAACAATGTTGATCACAATCACAATCGAAGCAACAACTAAAGCGAGAGACGATGGCCACAGGACGAGCTGCGTCAGTGGCGTCGGCAGCAGCGCGGTCGCGCCACGCGGTGCTCTCGCTCACGACCAAGTTCCGTCTGCCGCACGAGGGCATGGCGGACATGGAGTACCTCAGTCGGTGCGTAAAGCCTGTGCCTTTAGCGTAGTGTTCTTTCTCTCTGTGAGTTGTTGTTTACGCTTGCACCTGCTCACCATGCGTTCTTCTGCGCTCCATTACCCCCCTCGTGTACATGCTGGAATGTATACAGAGGCTCTGCGTTCCTGCTGGACACGACAGCTACCAATGGCGCCAACAGTAGAGAGCAACAGCGTCGTGTGCTGGGCAGCGACCTCGCGGTGCTCACGTGCCAGCACGTGGCGTGTCCGTGGCTCTTCCCAAAGTACTTTGGCGACAAGTGGGACTGGCTGCAGCACGTGAGCGAGGAGTTTGTGCAGCACTCGCTGCAGCTGCTCGAGCTCCCGCCGGTGCAAGCCATCACCTCCTCCTCCAGTATCGACCAGCAGCATCTACAGACCAAGGGTCAGCAGGAGCTCTTTGTGCCCAGAGTGCTGGAGGAGATCCCGCTCCAGCGCCACGTGTGGCTGCACCCGTCGCGCGATCTCGCCATGCTGTCGCTGAGCGAATCCGTCGCCGAGGTGGACTGGGACATGTACACTGTGGGTGATGGCTCTGCTGGCGAAGGCAAGTGGAGCCTGGAGCTGCTCACGCTGGTGGACCCAGCGAAGAGCTGCGCGTCGGGCGACGTCGTGCTGTTCACGGGCCACAAGCAGTTCTCTGATATTGCTGCCGCTGGTTCTCCAGAAGAAGAAGAAGACGTGTCTGCCATTCAAGCTGCTGTGAGCGACGTCGGCCAGTTCCCGAAAGAGGTGCTGGGTCGCTTTGTCGGCGAGAGCAGCCAGAGCCAGGCGTTCGCGTGGAGCGAGGAGATCCTGGAAGAAGGTATGTGCGGCGGCGCGGTCGTGAACGCCGAGGGCGACTGCGTGGGTGTCATCGAAGGTATTGTGCCGCCGTTCGTCGCAGACTCCGAGTCGAGTGGTGCTGGTGTTGTCGTCTCGTCCACTGCGTCCATAGAAGAGCAGGAGGCAGCGAGCGCAGCGGCGGCAGCTGCGAGCATGCGCAAGGCGCTGGAGAACCACGTGGCGTTCATCCCTGCAAAGGAGATCGCGCGTTTCCTGCTGGAGAAAGGCGAAGAGCTACACACGGGGACGCTGCTAGGCTTGGACGACGATGAAGACGATCTTTGGTAAAAGAGTGAAATGCAAGTGGTCGTTGGTTGAGCAGCGTTCAAGACTACTTGTCGTTCTTTGTGCAGCCATCCGTTGCCTGCGTGGTTCAGACATCGGGTAGACAAAACCCAGCGGCATCGCGCGAAACACTCGGGGCTGCTCACGAGATGGATGTCGATACCGGGATGGCTGGTCCATCGCTGATCTGCGAATCCTGGCATGGACAGGGCAGGCTTCTCCATCGCAGCGACAGCACGAGTGAGCGCATGAACCCTGGTAAATTCTGGCTTGCGCTTCACGAACGACCGCCCGACTGGAGTGGAAAGATCCAAAATGCAATGAGCAGTCCGCGAAAGGTCTGCTTGCTGCTTCGCTGTGGATGCGCTCGCGCCTCTTCGTATCCGTCAGCACACCTGTTCTTGCTCAAAGAGAGATCATCGTTTCGAAGCAAGGGATCGCTGATTTCCTCTTGTGGCGAGCAGAGAGTTGAGAAGAGTGAGGAGCGCGTGGATGAGTGCGTCTCAAGCATGGACGCCTCTGAGCGCTCGTCCGGCAACAACACCAACAATCACTCTGGCGCAATGGAGACGACTTCCTCTGGAGCCAGCGGATCTTCGTCTCCTCCTCCAAAGGACGACCCGCGCGTCGAGTTCATTCGCAAGCTGGTCGTGCGCACGTTCCCGGCCGTGAAGCTCGACAAGCTCAGCAAGAAGTTCGCGTCTGAAAGCGTCGCGAACATCCTGTTTGAGTTCCTGCACATGCCGGACGCGCGCTTGCTGCTGTTCACGGACCACGGGAACGAATCAAGCGGGAGCATCGAAGTGTACGCTGTGCCGCCACCGAGGCTGTTTGGACGCTCGGGCGACAACACGTGCGTGCTGTGCATGGTCAAGACCATGAAGGCGGCGGTGAGCGTCGACCGAGTCCACGAAGAGATCCTCTCGGGCACGCTCGAGCGGAACGCGCTCGAGTCGCTCTCGCTGCTGCTGCACGAGATCCTGATCCCGCTGATCGGGAACCCGCGCAACCAGCACCAGTGGCCAGAGATCGTCACCACGTCGGTCATCAACAACGTCCACGGGTTCTTCTCGAGTCTGCAGATCACTGTGGGGCAAACCAAGGGAGCGGCGTGTCTACCGCTACCCTGGGACCAGATCTTGACCGAGCACGCGAACGGCTCGTCGCTGCTTTCACCAAAGTCGCCAGGGTCCAGTGGCGGAGGCTTTGGGGGATTTGGCGGTGGTGGCTCGATCTTGGGACCTGGGAATGTCGTGAAGGACCAGGTTCATGGTCTTGAAGGCTGCCTGATCACCTGGACCAAGCAGATCAAGAACATCCTGAAGCAAGACCCCGAGTCGATGCTGAGCAAGCGCCACCACGCGCACCTGGGACCCATGGAGGAGCTCCACTTCTGGGTCACCAAGTCCAAGAGCCTCAACTCGATCTTTGCGCAGCTGCAGTCCGACAGCATTCGCAAGGTGCTGCAGTACCTGGACGCGTCCAAGAGCACGTACAATGTCCCGTTTGCGAAACTCTGCAAGGGAGTGTTCCTCGCGCGAGCTGAGGCGAACGACAACAGCCACTTTCTGCAGCCGCTGGCGGAATGGTTTGGCAGTCTGAGCCACGCCGAGAGCTTCCCCGAGATCCGCGAACTCTTCCACCCTATCTTCCACTCGATCCTGCTCGTCTGGAAGTGCAGCCGGTTCTACAACACGCCGACGCGGCTCGTGGTGCTCACCTGGCAGATCTGCAACGACATCATCCGCGAGGCCATGACGTTCCTCAACGGCAAGAAGCTCTTCGAGCTCATCGACCAGGACGAGCTCGAGCAGGCGAACGCCATGCTGCTGGTCTCGCTCCAGGTCTGCGCGCACTTCAAGAGCGTCTACTTTGACTACATGGCCAAGTCCACGGTCGAGGTCCCGGGGAACCCGTGGCGCATCCAGAACAACGCGCTGTTTGTGCGGCTCGACGCGTTCCTCGAGCGATGTCACGACGTGCTCGAGCTCACGCAGACGATCTACCAGTTCCAGAAGCTCGCGGTGATGGAGATTGGAGGCACGAAGGGCAAGACGCTGACCACGAGCGTGCACCAGATCTTCGCGGACTTCCAGGAGACACTGCTGCAGATGAAGAACGTGCAGTACGACCTCATGGACCTGGACGCCAAGCACTTTGAAGACGATTCTACGCCTTTCGTTCCAAGAACAAGGAGCTCGAGCGCCGACTCGTGTCCGTGATCAACCAGGCGTTTGACGACGCCAAGACGATCACGGGCAGGTTCAAGTGCCTCGACTGCTTTGAAGACCTGCTCGACCGGCAGATCATCAAGAACGAGCTCGAGCGCAAGCACATGGCGCTCATCGCGTCGTGTTCGAACGATTTGCATGTCGTCCAGCAGATCTTCATTGAGAGCCGCGAGCATCCGCCGATCCCTTCGAACCTACCGCCGTTCGCTGGCGCTGTGACCTGGTGCCGAGGGCTCGCGGAGAGGATCCGCTTCCCGATGGAGAAGCTCAAGCAGATCTCGCCGCGGATCGTGCTCGAGCGCGAGGACTCGAAAGAAGCGATAAAGATGTACACCAACCTCATGGCGATGCTGCAGGAGTACGAAGTGCAGATGGTCAAGCAGTGGGGGATCTCGATCGAGACGTCGTCCAAGGCGAAGCTCCAGCTCCCGCTGATCCGGTGAGAGCTCGCTCCAGCGGGGGTTACGGGGGTGGCAGCTGGGACTAGCAGCCCAGAGACTACCCAGACAAGCTCAGCGAGTCAACAAGCACAGCCAGGATGACCGACGTGAACGAAGCCAACTCGCTGCTGAGTCAGATGAAAACCCACCAGGCGCGCGTGAACGAGCTCCTCGAGGCTTGGAGCGCGCCGCCGTTGCTCTTTGAACGCAAATCGAAAGCGCTGAGCGTCGAAGAGTTCGACGAGCTCCAGAAGACCCTGTGCCAGCAGAAGTACCACCTGATCAAAGAAGGCAGTAACGAGATCCACCGGCTGCTCAAGGATACGCTCAAGTACCTGCGAGTCTCGCAGGGAAGCCCGACTGGCGCGCGTACGAGGATTACGTGAGTGGCATGGTCGAGGACGGTCTCACGCGGGTCGCGATCCAGCCACTGCAGAACCACATGGTCGAGTCGATCTGCGTCGAGATCTCGGACTTCCATCGTCGCCTCGCGACGCTCAAGGACGAGTTCATGGTCGCTGCGCCATTCCACGCGCCTGCGAGCAGCGCCGCGATCGCAGACGTGTACGAGAGCCTCGACGCGTACCACAACAAGCTGGCGCTCGTCGAGCAGGATGCCGCGCGCCTCATGGAGCTCGAAGACATGTTTGAGCTCGCGCCGAGCAAGCACGACATCCTGGCGTCACTGAGGAACGACTTCGTGATGCTCAAGCACGTCTGGGATCTCGTCGCGCTGTTGGATGCAATGTTTGTGACGAAATGGCAGCCGCTGCTGTGGCACGAAGTGAATACCGACCTGTTGATGGAAGAAGTGGACGAGATCGAGCGGCAGCGACACAGTTTGCTGCCTTCCACACGGACTGTGAAGGACTGGCCGATCTACAAGTACTTGGAGCAGAAACTGCACGAGATGGCAGTCATTTTGCCTCTGATCAAGAGTCTGTGCTCGCCCGTGATGCGCGACCGCCACTGGAAGAGCCTGATGGTGCTCACCCGAAAGCATTTCGACACGAGGCTGAGTGGAACTGGTGGCGGTGGCAACACAGGAGCTGCTGGTGTGAACAGCAGCAGCAGCTCGCCGACTGGAGACAGCGTCCTGCGCTTCGAAGAGGTGCTCAAGCTCGAGCACTTCCGCTACGTGAACGAACTCGTCGAGATGGCGAGTCACGAGTTCAAGATCGAGCAGCAGCTGCACGCGATCGAGACCACGTGGAGCACGCTCGAGCTCGAGTTTGTGTCCTACAAGACAGCGAATAGCTCCGCCTCAGGGTCCTCATCTTCTTCGAGTGAGCACAAGTCCTCGAAGAAAGAGCTGCGACGAACGGCGTCGAGCAGTAGCGGTGGTGGTGCATCGGATGAGAACAGCAAGTCGTCCGAGTCGATCGGCTTCGCAGCCAGTCACAGTAGCGAAAGCACCTCAATGGCGTCGGAGACTGGCGACAGCGATGTGCTGATCCTAAAGCCGCCAAACGCGATCATCGAGCGTCTCGAAGAGCATCAGTTGCAGCTCCAGACCACGGCGGGCATGGGCAAGTTCGTCGCGTACTTTCGGGACAAAGTGTTCGAGTGGCAGCTGCGACTGGGCAACGTCGACATCATCCTCAAGCTCTGGATGGCACTGCAGTCTCGAGTCGATCTTTTTGAGCGCGTCGGGGGACATCCAGCGACAGCTGCCATCCGAGTACCAGCGGTTCCACCAAGTCGACGAAGAGATGAAGGAGCTGTTCCTCGATGCGCAGCGCTCGCCCTCGGTGCTGGTGACTTGCTGTCAGCGTGAAGGTAGCGAGCACGTGCTTCGCGACCTGCAGAGCGAGCTCGAGATCTGTCAGAAAGCGCTCAACCAGTGCGTGGCCGCGCAAAGCTTCCAGAGAACCTCAAGGCGCTCTTCCACTCCTGTGCTCTACGACCTCAGCAGCGAGCTGCTCTCCAAGCAGAAACACTACGACTGGGGCTTGCGCGCTGTCAAGTCCGTGCTGCTCGTCGCGGGCAGTCTGCGGCGCGCACAGGCGGTGCTCTGTGAGGAAGTCGTGGTCATGCAGGTGCTGCGTGACTTCAACACGCCGAAAATCATGCCCTCGGACTACCCGGTCTTCCTGGGTTTGCTCAACGACTTGTTCCCGAAGCAGCAGCTACCACGGATGAACAATGATGTCCTGAAGGCGAAATGCGTGGAGATCTGCGCGCAGCTCAAGCTCCAGGCTGAGGAAGGCTTTCTCAAGAAAGTGATCGAGTACGAGGACGGGCTCAAGGTGCGCCACAGCGTCATGCTCATCGGCGCCGCGGGCTGCGGCAAGAGCACGATCTGGACGACGCTCGCTGCCTGTCACAATAACAACAGCAGTGCGTCAGCTTCGACTCCTGGTAATGGCGAGGCTGTGAAGCCCGTGACGGTGTTTGAAAGCGTCAACCCAAAGACCGTCTCGGCAGACGAGCTCTACGAGTACATGACACTCGACAACGACTGGAAGGACGGCGTGATGTCCTCAGTGATGCGCAACATGTCCAAGGACATCGCCCCATACAACGAGTCGCAGACCTACAAGTGGCGGCGCGCTCGACGGCGACTTGGCCAACGGCCAGCGCAAGATCTTCTCGAGCGCACTCAAGTCGATTGCAAAGTACAAACTGCCAGCGAATGCGTCCTCTGGTGGAACAGCAAGCACAAGTAACAGCTCGGGCGATGCTCTGTCAGTGCACTGCATGAGTCTCTTTGATCTGTACTACGACGTCGTGAAGAACGAGGTCGTGCCCTGGAGCGACAAGCTGCCCGTATCGACAGCTGTTAGTGCCGACGGTCCGTTCTACTCGCTCCCCGTCCCGACCGTCGAGTCCGCCCGCGTGCACGCGCTCATGGATCTCTTGCTGCAGAGCTCGCATCCGATCCTCCTCGTCGGCTGCAGCGGATCTGGGAAGTCGTCCATAGCTCAGGAGCACATGAGAGGTCTGGGCGATGAGCTCGTCTCGTCGTACATCAACATGCACCACTACATGGACGCTCGCCAGCTGCAACTGCGTCTCGAACAGCACGTGGAGAAGCGCTCGGGACGGGTCTTCGGTCCCACGCACAACCGCAAGCTCATCTACTTTCTGGATGACTTGAACATGCCATTTGCCGAGATGTACGGCACGCAGACCGCTTTGGCACTGCTGTGGCAGTACATGGACTATGGAGCCTGGTACGACCGCCACGATCTCACGGTCAAGAAGACGATCCAGGATGTGCAGCTGCTGAGCTGCATGAACCACAAGGCGGGCTCGTTCACGATCAACCCGCGGCTGCAGCGCCATTTCTCGACACTGTGCGTCAACATCCCGCCAAAGCAGGACTTGGGCATGATCTACTCGAGCTTACTGAGTCAGCACTTGGCGAACTGCTCGGACCGGATCAAGAAGCTCGCGCCGTCGATTGTTGCGGCGTCGATCGACTTGTACTACGGCGTGCGCGCCAATTTCCTCCCCACGACGACCAAGTTCCACCACGTGTTCAGCATGCGCGAGCTCAGCGCCGTCTTCCAGGGACTGTTCATGGCGAAACCCGAGTCGTTCCTCAACCACTCGCTCAAGTTTGCGCGCTTGTGGCTGCACGAGTGCTACCGCGTGTTCAGCGACCGCATGGGCTCCGCGAGCGAGATCCAGCGGTTCGCCGAGATGGCGGTCGAGCAGACGAAGAAGCACCTCGAAGAAGACCAGACCGAGCTCTTTGCGACGCCGCTCATCTGCGTGGGCTTTCCCACTGGCTCTAGTTCGACTTCTAGCGGCGACAATGATGACGAAGGCTCGTCCCTGGACAACTATGCGCCTGTGCTCGAAAGATCCCGGCTCACGGCGTGTCTGGAGCTCAAGCTGAAGGAGTACAACGACGTGTCCCCAGTCATGAACCTCGTGCTCTTCGACCAGGCGCTCGAGTACATCACGCGGATCGTGCGCATCCTGTCAAGCCCGCGGGGCAATGCGCTGCTCATTGGTGTCGGAGGCTCGGGGAAGCAGTCTCTCTCGCGACTCGCAGCGTTCATTTGTGGGTTCGCGCTCAGTACGTCGAGCGTCAGCGCGTCGCCTACGTACGGCATGAACGAGCTGCGAGAGGACCTCAAGGACGTGTGCAGGAAAGCTGGGATTCGCCCCGCGAAGCCGCTCGTGCTGCTGCTCACGGACTCGCAGCTGAGTGATCCGCACTTCCTAGTGCCGCTGAGCGATCTCTTGACGTCCGGGTACATCCCCGACCTCTTTGGTGTCGAAGAGATGGACGCGATGATCCGTTCACTGCGACTTGAAGCCAAGGCGAAGGGCATCCCTGATACAAAAGAGCAGCTCCAGGAGTTCTTCTACGAGCGTGTGAGGAGCAACGTGCACTTGATCCTCGCGTTCTCGCCCGTGGGCTCGGATCTGCGCGATCGACTGGTTCCACGCGTGGCCGAAAGAAGCGCTCGTGGACGTCTCGTTCCAGTTTCTCAAGGACGTCGAGCTGGGTACCCAGGCGATCCAGGAGAACGTGTGCCACCACATGGCCGAGATGCACTCGTCCGTGACAAGCGCCAGCGTCCAGTACGAGCGCTGCTACGCGCGGTACAACTACGTCACGCCGACGTCGTTTCTGGAGCTCATTCGGTTCTACCGCATGCTGCTGTTCAAGAGACGACAGGCGCAATCGGTCAAGATCAAGCGCCTGGAAGTCGGGCTCGCGACGCTCAAGAAAACCGCGATGGACGTCGCCGAGCTCCAGGAAGAGCTGCGCAAGACGATGAAGAAGGTCGACGAGCGCAAGAAAGCGACCGATGCGCTGCTTGAGCAGATGGGCAAGCAGCGTGGGGACGCCGAAGTCAAGCAGCGACGAGCCGACGATGAGCGTGCAAAGGCAGCGAAAGCCGCCGAGATCGCGAGCACTATCGAGGCGCAGTCTGCTGTCGAGCTCGCGATCGCCAAGCCCGCGCTCGATGCTGCGCAGCAGGTTGTCAATTGCCTGAACAAGGCGTCGCTTACAGAGCTCAAGTCCATGGGGAAGCCGCCTGCGGGTGTCGAGAAAGTGACGGCGGCGGTGCTCATGCTCGTGAAGAACGAGACCAAGAGCTTCAGCTGGGACAACGCGAAGAAGATGATGGCGAAAGTCGACGTCTTCAAGCTCCAGCTCGAGCAGTTTGACAAGGAGAACATCCCGGCCGACATTGTCGCGCGCGTCGACCCGCTGATCAACGAGGATCCGAACTTCACCTTCGAAAAGATGAAGAGCAAGTCTGTCGCCGCGGCGAACCTGTGCGTCTGGGTCGTCAACATCATCGCGTTCCATCACGTCTATGTGCGCGTGAAGCCGCTCATGGACACTCTGGAAGAGGCGCGCAAGCAGAAAGCTGATGCGGACGTGGAGCTCGCGGCGGTGCAGAAGCTCGTCGCCGAGGTCGAGGCGCAGCTCAATGCGCTTCAGCTCTCGTTCCGAGACGCGACGAACGAGAAAGCCAAGGTGGAGGCTGAAGCCCACGCGTGTCAAGAACGGCTCTCGCTCGCAGAGCGGCTCGTGAATGCCTCGCGTCCGAGAATGAGCGCTGGAGTCGCGAGATCGACGCGTTGCGAGCAGGTGAGAGCGCACTGATCGGCGACACTTTGCTCGCCGCGGGCTTTGTGAGCTACATTGGCGCTTTTAACTCGAGTTTCCGGTCTCAGCTGTGGAAGAACACGTGGCTGCCGGACTTGCTCACGAGAGAGATCCCGATCACGCTTGGGATCAATGGTGGAGGCGGTGACTCAGGGCAGAATAGTGGAGGCACTCGTGGTGGCGGAGTGGACGATGGCATGGCGCTCAACGGCGATTCCGACGGCATGGGTGGCGGCAGCGACTCGACCTCGTCACTCAATGGCACGATGTCTGGTGGTGACGATAACACTGAGAATGGAGAGAATGCAGGGCTAGCTGGCGCGAACGGCGTCGACCCAGTCCAAGTGCTCAGTGACAGCAGTGCCGTGGCACAGTGGATGAACGAAGGGCTTCCAGCAGACCGGATCTCGATCGAGAACGGGTGTATCATCACGTCCTGTGAGCGCTGGCCACTGCTCGTGGACCCCCAGCTCCAGGGCATCAAGTGGCTGCGCTCGCGAGACTTTGAGGATGACAGCGAAGATCAAGAGAGCAAGTCAGCAAAGGTTCAGGCTCACAAGGGCGAGCAGCAGCATCAAGGAGGTGGCAATGATCACCACACGAAGCACGAAGACGCGGCAGAAAGTGAAGCCTCAAGTGACCAGCAGCCTCTCCTGCCACCTCTCGTGATCCTCCACCAGTCCCAGACGAGCTGGATGAAGACCCTGAAAACCGCGATCAGCGGCGACCAGAGCGTGATCCTCGAGAACCTGGGCGAAGTGGTCGACGCGGCGCTCGAGCCCGTGCTCATGCGTCAAGTGTACAAGAATGGCCGGAACTGGTTCTTGCACTTCTCCATCGAAGAGTTCGAAAGCCAGTAAAACCGCGTCCTACGCGTCTCTGAACCTGAATGTGTCTCAGATGATCTCAGGATCAGGAAGCGGTGCTGGTGGCGGTCGATCGCGGTCGATCGTCTCCAGCACTGGCGGATTGCACCCGAGCTTCCGGCTGTTCATCACGAGCGATCCGTCCCCAAACATCCCAATCAGGCTGCTCGAGCGCTCGATCAAGCTCACGAACGAACCGCCGACAGGGCTCAAGGCGAACGTCAAGCGCGCGTTCTGCTGCTTCAGCAAGGCGCAGGTGGACGAGCTCGAGTCGCGCACGAGGTGCATTCTGTTCGCGATGTGCTACTTCCACTCGCTCATGCTCGAGCGCAAGAAGTTTGGCGCGCAGGGGTTCAACATGATGTACCCGTTCGCGGCGAGCGACCTCATCGCGAGCAGCACAGTGCTCAAGAACCACATGGAGAATGCCCCCGCGCGCGTGTCATGGCAGGATCTGCGTTATCTGTTTGGCGAGATCATGTACGGTGGCCACATTGTGAACGAGCTCGACCGACTGGTCTGTGGCACGTACTTGAGCTACTTCCTTCGCGATGAGCTCCTAGAAGAGCTCTCGATGGTGCCCTATGGCGATGACGCGAGCTTAGGTGGTGGTAGCAGTGGCGGAGGTGGTGGTGGCAATAGCGACTCGGGTGCCAGTGGAGACTCAGGTGGAGGAGGTGGCGAATCTGGAGGCTCGATGCACCAGCGCCGCGAGTTTCTCGCTCCGAAACTCAGCTCAGGCTTTGATCGGATCCTCGAGCACATTGAGAACACGCTGCAGAACGACACACCGACTGCTTTTGGCCTCCATCCGAACGCTGAGGTCGCATTCCGCACAGACCACGGCGAGAAGCTCGTCAAGGCGATCCTGACGTTGACGAGGAGCGATAGCGCAAAAGGTGCGAAAGAGAGCGCCGACTCGATCCAGATGGTCGCGGAGGGCGTGCTCCAGGACATTCTCGAGAACTACCGCGAGTTCCGGTTCGACATCCAGGAGCTCTTCTTCAAGACATCGGAGAGTCTCAGCAGCAGTAGCTCCTCGGGCAAAGGAGGTCGCAGCGCCTCAACTGCTGCAGCTTTGGCGATGGCGGCAGCAGAAGAGATGGATCCGTACCAGAACGTGGTCTTACAGGAGTGCGAGCGCATGAACGAGCTGCTCTCGGAGATGACAAAGTCGCTCGTGGAGCTCGAGATGGGCTTCCGAGGCGAAGTCACGCTCACTGAGGCGATGGAGAGTCTCGAGGAGTGTCTCTACTACGAGAAAGTGCCTCCGAGCTGGGAGGCTGTGGCATTTCCCTCAAGGCGGTCGCTCGCGCCATGGCTCGCAAACCTGCAGCAGCGCATCACGCAGCTGCAAGACTGGAGCGCGCAGGCACCGGAGCTGCCACTGGTGCTCTGGTTCCCGGGACTTTTCAACCCGCAGTCCTTTCTCACGGCAGTGCTCCAGACCTGTGCGCGCAAGAACGCGCTGGAGCTCGACAAGCTCAGCATCGCGACCGACATTACAAAGCGCAACGTCGACGCGATCGACGCACCATCTAGGGACGGACAGTACATCCACGGCCTCGCACTTGAAGGCGCGCGCTGGGACTTTGGGAACGGCATGCTGGACAGCAGTCTGCCGAAGGAGATGTACGTGGCGATGCCCGCGATGAACTGCAGAGCTGTCGTGGCGGCGACAACTCGGAAAGAGAATGCTGCGTCAACATCCTCGGAAGGAGCAGCGAGTGCGTTCGAGTGCCCCGTGTACAAGACCCAGCAGCGCGGCTCCACGTACGTGTTCGCGGCGCAATTACGCACCAAGTCTCCGCCGTCCAAGTGGACCCTCGCGGGCGTGGCGCTTCTGATGGAGGTCGTGTAGCTAGCTACCTACCCACCTTCCTACCTCACAACCCAAGGCGCACTCCATATTCTCGAGGCTCTACAGCCTCGTTCCGAGCCATCCAAGCAATCCAGAACAACGCAACAAGATGGCAATCAATCGTTCACAGAATTCGTTTCGCAGGATCACACTGGATAGGCTCAAGGCGCTCCTTGGTATCTATCTATTCTCGTGTTGATACCTGATCCTCGCTCTCGCCACCTAGCTCGCCGTCATTTGCCATTGGTCTTCTCCGAGACCTCTCTTTCAGCAAGAAGCCCGCGTCGCGATGTCATTCTTCGCGAGCAACGCGTACGCGTCGTTCCACCAGCACCTGCCGCCGAATATGCAGGGGCTCCAGTCCGACAGCAAAGTGTCGGCAGCCGCATCTCGTTCTTCAGGCTCGTCTGTCGCCAAGAAGCTCTCTCCGCAAAAGCAGGCGCAAGCTCGCGCCAATAGTAACAGCAATAGCGGACCACTGTACGCCCGTCGGATGCTCGACAACTCGTCCTTCGTGAGCACGAGCTCGACGGCGTCGACGATCAGCGAGTTCGACCCGCTCAACCTCATGCGCGCCGCGAACCCGTGGTTCAGCAACTCGCTCTTGGCGAATTCGCCTTCGAGTGCCTCGAATGACATGGACGCATCAGCAGGAGCCTCGCTCAAGGTCTACGACCAAATCGACGGCGACGAGGACTGGGGCGAGTTTGTCACCTTTGGCACGCAGGATCAGGGAGACAGAGAGCTTGACCAGGAAGCCCAGGCGGTGTCCAAGACCCGACGTGCGAGCAACAAAGCCGCCAAGTTTGAGCGCGAGTGCGGAGGCTGGCAGCGTATCCCGCGAGCCAACTCGGGCGAGAGCGACGAGAACGATGCTGACGACGAGTACGCAGGTAAGCGAGCCCTGGACGATCACAGAGACATGTACAAGGCGCTCCCGTTCCAATCTCAGTCCCAGCCGCATCAGTATCATCAGCAGGGCTCTCAGAATCTGGGGCTATACCAGCAAAGGCGTCCAAGCGGCACACTCGAGATGCTTGCCTCGGCGGTGCTCTCCCGCTTCTCGTCCTCCCGATCTGCTTCTACTAACGATAAGCCAGCGTCACCGTCGTCTTCCTCCTGGTCGACGCGGCTCTTCTCGGGTGACGACGAGACCCAAGCGACCCCAGCGCGAGGCTACGACTCGTACGACGTTACGTTCGAGAAAGAACCGATCGGTCTGGAACTCGAAACCGACTGGTACGGACGCCAGGCTGTCGTCAAGGGGTTCCGCAAAGTGCTCAACAACCAGGACGGACCTGCGCTCCAGTGCGGCGTCATCCGAGTCAGCGACGTGCTCACGGCGATCGATGGCGACTCGTGCCTCGAGATGAGTTTCCAGGAGACACTCGCCGAGTTGAGGGAGGTGAGCAGCCGCAAGCACGTGCTGCACTTCAAGTCGCTCGAGGACGCGGGTGACCTGAGCGTCTACAACAACGACATGGACATCATCCGAGCCAAGAAGTTCATCCACCAGCACAAGGAGAAGTTCTACCGCCAGCCGCCGCCCTCAGCGAACAAAGAGGGGAAGCTGCAGCTCATCCTTGGCTGCGTCGAGCGCCTCCGCGGAGAGACCGTCACAGCGTTCAACTTCCACCGCGGAGACACGGGCGAGTTCATCCTGGCGTGCTCCTGCGTGAGCGAGTGCACCGGTGTATTCATCTTCCACACACTGCAGGATTCGCACCTGCGCGCGTTCAAGGACCTCCCGCAGAGCGAGGACTCGGTCGTGTACTTGGGGCAGATGGTGCCAAACTTCCTCGGCACCGAGTTCGCGGTGCTCGACCACCAGCAGAAGCGCCGCAACGAACTGGGCTTGCTCGTCTACAGCTCGAACGTGCTCGGTCGGATCCCAAACTCTCTCAAGTGCGTATTCCCACGACAGCCTCCAGTCCTAGGTGATGATGATGACGGTGGCACCGCTGATGCTGAGGAGCGCAGCCTTCCTCGACAGCGTCCGCGTGCAGCGACGACGGGCAGCGGCATGGGAAGCAACAGTGCGTCCTTCAACCTGCACAACACGACGATGGACCGCAACGGCAGCATCTCGGAGCGCTACAAGAACCTCAAGCAGCGGCGGCGTCTGTCGTTGGTCGAGCGTCTGCGCCACTTCTCGCTCGACGACCTGGAGACGAGTCTCGAGTACGCGGGCGGCAACATCGAAGCGCTCTGGCACGACTCGGACGACCACGAGGGTCGGGTTCGCTCGATGCGCATGACGCCCTCGCGCTCGGTCTCGACACAGAACCTCTCGACCCCGTACGGCGCGGTCGAGCAGAGCGATTTCCAGTGCGACCTGCTCACGTTCGAGACCAAGAAGCCCGCGTGGAACGACGAGCTCGGCGCCTGGACACTCAACTTCCACGGCCGCGTCAAGCTCGCGTCCAAGAAGAACTTCCTCCTGGTTCCCGAGCAGGGCAACGAGCAGATGGAGCCCGAGTTCTCGGACGAGACCGTGTACTTGCGCTTCGGCAAAGTGTCCAAGTCCCGCTTCTCGCTCGACCACCAGGCGCCGATCTCGCCCCTGATGGCGCTCGCGATCGTCTGCTCGTCCTTTGCGCACAAGATCGCAGTCACATAGGAGAGAGAGAGAGAGAGAGATGGAACGAGTAGATTTTTCAGCAGATGCATGATAAGTAAAATAGGGGAAACTGGAGCAAGAGGATCGAGGAGCATTCAAATAAGTGGGTGTGAAGTGTACCCATTTGTGAATGGTTGGTTGTCATGAGGCATGGACTAGGCAGGACTGAAGACATCAGTGCAATCCCTTGCTGTGGGAATCCATCGATGAAGAGAAAGGCAGAGGAGGCATGAGGAATTGATGCACACGAGCATCTTTGGTGGATGGCGAAGTGGCGCCAAGAGCTGACGACCAACCATTCCAACCATGGCTACACTTTTGAAGAGATATGGGTACACTCTTGCAACAACCGTAATGTGGACAACGCTACTTGTTACTTTTCTAGGACGTTTCCTAATTTAATGCATCAGAGATGTTTTCAGGGACTCCAACTCTTCAGCTGACTCAAGACAATTGGTCAAAAACCACATGACCAATACTCACTCATTTCCCAATTGAGAGATTGAGAATGGCTGGAAGTGGCTCGTCGACGATCCAGGTCGCGGAGGAAGAGCTCGCGAGCATGCACCAGTTCATCGAGAACGCGCTCGACATCAAGCTCAAGGTGCGCTTCGCCTCCTGCGTGCTCGTCGCACCCCTCTCTGTGCTTATAGCGCTTCTGGCTGCGTCGTTAGACGCGCTCGTGTCCCCTCTTTCCGCCTCACAGCGCTGGGTTGAGAAGGACGAATGATTAGCACGCGTTGCTCATGGCTTGGCTGCGATGTTGTTTGCATGACTGCAGGGCAATGGCACGAACTACCTCTTCCTGATCCAGCAGCTGTCGACGCCCGGCAAGGCGGACGTGAAGACGCGGCGCAAGATCTACCTGGCGCTGCCGCGCTGCATCTCGACGATGGCGAACGAGCCGCAGGCGTACCAGCAGCTCTTCGACGTGCTCTTCAAGTTCCACTTCCTGGAAGAGCGCGAGGAGATCGAGGCGTTCACGCAGTTCGTCGTGCACCTGGTGTCGTCCAACACGGTGTACGTGCTGCCCACGCTGCAGATGCTCACGCGCAACCTGTGTCGTCCGGTGCAGCTGCCGTCCTCGCTGCTGCCACCACCAGCACCAACGGCGAACAAGCGGATCTCTGTTGGAGGGTCATTTGGCGGCGCCAGTGCTGCTGCATCTGCAGCATCTGCGCCTGCAGCTGAGGCGATTGACGTCGAAGCGCGCATTGAGCAGCGATACGCGTTTGTGCACCAGACGTACCAGCGCGTGCTTGCGCTCGTGCCGACTGCCGCGAATGTGCTCTTTCCCGTGATCTGCGAGCACTTTCCGCACAAGCGTCTGGACGCGGCGTTCCAAGTCGCGTACCTGAAGAACGTGCTCAAGCTCTCGACGTACTTGCCTGGACTCCAGGAGCGCATCTTTGGACTCATCGTGGACCAGCTCGTCGCAGTCGACGTGGAGATCAAACTGGACGAGAAGGAGGAGGACATTTTCACGATGGACGACTTCCTCGATGACGAACTGTTGCCGCCAGACAGCTCCAAGATCGACGAGATGGCGGACAAACTGGATCAGATGATGCTCGTCATGTTTGCGCACATTGACAGCACGGTCGGCGCGTCTTCGTTGGAGGACAGGGGTGATGCTGACAGCAAGCTGGACGTGCAGAAAGCCGCAACAGTGTTTCGGTTCCTGCTCAAGGTGTTTGAGCACTCGATCCTCAACACGCACCGCTCCAAGTACCCGCAGTTCCTGCTGTTTTACGTGTGCCGCATGGACCCGCAGTTCCAGGACGTGCTCATCTCCCAACTGCTCGCGGCGTCTCTTGACCCACAGGTTCCGCCTGTGACGCGCCACAGCTGCGGCGCGTACCTGGCGAGTTTCCTCGCGCGTGCCAAGTACATCTCCGTGGCGTACATCCAGAAAGCGCTTTACCACTTGCTGAAGTGGATGCACGACCAGATGGACATCTACGACGCCGCGCTTCATCCGAAGCCATCAGACGGAGAAGCAGAAGGGGGCTCGTTGGAAACAGAGCAGGCTGAGTTGGAGAAGAACAAGCGCGGCAACTTCCAGGAGTCGATCTTCATCTCGACGTTGCAGACGGTCTGCTACATGCTCTGCTTCCGCGGTCTCGAGATCGCGCAGACCCCGAACGGCTACGACTTCCTGCGCACGCTGGGCTGGGAGCGCCTGCTGATCACGTCCACTTCGTACTGCCCGCTCGCGTTCTGCCAGCAGACGGTGGCCACCGAGTTCCTCAACTTTGTCGAGACCTTCGACCTGATCTCCGAGGAGTGCATCGACAAGGCGGACCAGGCGATCAGCAGCTCGGGCAAGGGCGGCGCGTTCAAGGTCAAGACCAAGACCATGGAGCGCTCGACTGCGCCGACGTCCTCGAATGCCAGCAGCTCGGTGTTGCTCGGCCAGCGTCAGCCACTCGAGACGTTCTTCCCCTTTGACCCGTACTTGCTGCGCCGGTCGTTCAAGTACATCGGTCCGTCATATTTATACTGGAAGCACGCGGACCCGACATCGAGCGAGAACTGCGACGCGCTGAACGAGGTCAAGGCGATCATCAAGGAGTTTGAAGCCGAAGAGCAGGACGGGGATGACGACGATGAGGAGGAGGACGATGAGGAGGAGGACGACGCGGAAGACCGAGACGAGGATGTGAGCATGTCTGGCAGCGTCGACGCGACCTCGTCCAAGGGATTAAGTTATTTGGAAGCCACGAGCCGGTCGCACGGCGTGTCGATCGGCTCGTCGCTCGACGGCGACTACAGCTACGAGGACCGGGATCGCGAACTCCGAGCCATGATGGGCGGCAAGAAGAGCAAGAGCGGCAAGACCCCTCGACCTTCGCGAAGCACGTTCGACCCGTCGCCCGCGCTCTCAGCGAGCTCTCCGCCGTCCCGTTTGCCTCCCTTGGGCTCTGCGAACGCGTTCACGCTCGGCGGCTTTGACGACTACGAAGACGACGGGTTCTAAAGTGTAGAACTACAAAATACAGCATCAAGCACAATGCAACCAAATACCTCAAGAGCATGTGCGTGTCTGTGTCTGTGTGCAAATGATATATTAGTTCAACGTCAGCTCGCCTCGCGTGAGTGGCGTGAGAAAAGAAATGGGGGAAGAGAGAGTGATAAGACACCAAAAGCATCAAGAATACAAACCACCACCTACTGCAGCAGCCAGCCAGCAGGAAGAAGAAGGAAATGGGTTTCGCATGGACCACCCACCCACACACCAGCCAGACGAATCCATTTATCGTCGGTAGGCGGCGAGTTGTGCGCGCAGCTGCTCGTTCTCGTCTTCGAGGCGGAAGAGCTTCGGCGCGATCTCCGAGTCCATCTCCGTGATCTGGTTCTTCAGGTGGTGGTTCTCTTCGCGCAGACGCGTCACTTCGTCGCGCAAGTACGTGTTGATGTCCAGCTGCTGCTCGAGCGACGTCTTCGCCTCCATCAGCGCGTCTTCGATCTCCAGCTGCTTGACCGCGGCGATGTCCGCCTGCTCCTGCACCATGCGGTTGCAGTCGTTCATCAAGCGCTCGACGTCTTCTTCCTTGCGCTTGATCTCTTCCTGCGTCTTCGCGAGTGACGCCTCGTACGCCGCGATCTGGTCGTGGCTCGCGATCACCTGCTCCTGGTGCTTGTGGAGCGCGCTCTCGTTCTTCTCGAGCTGCTCGCGCAGCTGCGCCATTTCCTGCTCGTACTTGGCCTGGTCCTTCTGCGACTGCTGCGCCACGCGGAGCTTCTCTTGCTCATTCAGCAGATCCGTGATCATCTGCTCGTCCGCCGCGCGCTGGCTCTTGATCGACTGCAGCGCCACGCTCTGCATGCTCAGCTCCGACTGCAGCTTCGAGATCGTCGTGTCGATCACGCGGCGGCTCGAGAGCATGTCTTCGTGGATCTTGACTGTCGACTTGCGGTCATTATCGATCTTCACGCGTGCGTTGTCGTCCAGCCTAGACGGACGTTTAGTAAATAAAATAAACAGCGAGTCAATCCGAAGTGCAATAGTAGCCAGATCCACTGTGGAGCAGAGAGGAGGCTGGCCGTACATGACAGTCAGCTTGGAGATCTGCTTCTGGAGAATGGACTTTTGCTCGCGTTCGAGCTTCAGCGCCTGCACAATAAAACAACAACGACAGCAAAAATCAATCACACGATGGTTGATCAGCTCACACGTCGCTATAGATATGCACATAATACAGCAGTGCACACATCAGCATGCACGAACAGTACAATCTAGCGCAAACGCACATGCTCAAAGTACGTGCCGGCGCGCTTCGCATCTTCCTCTTCCTGCAGGTTTCCGCACAGTACAACCAAGTAACTCCCATGTTCGTTCCATCCAGTCGCTTACAAATATTGACAAAATCCACCAAAAGCTCACCGTGAACGTGCGGATGTAGGCGGTCAGCACCGACCACTCGCTGCACTGCTTCGTCGCTTCGTCCACCACGCGCGCGCGGAACACGTAGTTCTACACAAATCAAGCACGCGCATCCCATTCAAGAACATCAGCACGTGAAGCCGATGGTGCGCGCAAGGCAAGGCGCGAAACATTACAGACGTACGCACCGTGTTGGGCGTGAGTCCTTTCACTGGGTACATGGCGCCAGGAAAAGGCTCCGACTCGGTCCACGAGTAGTACACATACCCGTGCTCACTGTGGCTCTATCCATCAATCACACTGATTAGCACCATCACATGCAACACAGCAGACAGACTGAGCGAGAGAGCCCGCATGCACGCAATAGGCAACGCACCACTTGGAACGAGAGCTTCTTGTCCGCCTGTTGCTGCTGCGGGTCGACCTTGACGCGCAGCGTGACCGACTTGTCCGTCTTGGACACGGTCTCCGGCGCGGGCGGCGGCGTCAGCTCGGGCACTGTCGAGAGCTGCATGCTGGAAGAGAGAGAATGGGAAGAGGCGATGCGAGAGAAAGCGCGGCTGCTGCTGGCTGTGCTTCCTTCTTCGTCGTCGTGCGAGAGAGCGTCGAATGGGCTGATGCAGATGGATCGCTCTGTCGCTTCTTGCTTTCCAGTTCGTTCTCTCGATTGTGAAAAATGAAGCTGAAGAGGTCCTCATAGCCAGCATTTGGAGTTTTGCCTTGAAGTTGGTATGTCGTTTTCCTTTTCTTCAATCTGTTTTGAGAAAGGTCGAGATAGAGAACACATACAATTGTCAAGTTGAGAAAGATCATCCAAGAAAGTCGTTCACGCTCGCTTAACCAGATCAGCACTTCTTTAAGCGGAGATCTATTTTGGGCTTTTCGTCAGTCTGGAGTGATGTTCACAGAGTCGCAAAGTGACCAGCTTCACTCGCACCAAATCGCGATCGAGTTCGCCCACTTGCTGGAGCTCTCGTCTCCTCTTCCTCGACGCCACTGCGCTCTTGCAGTGCGTTTGTCCGTTTCCAGCGTCAAGCTCACAGCGGTTCTTGTCGTCTATCGTCCCCCACCTCAAGGCAGCCAACCACCAACCATCCCACAGCACGAGAACACACAGTGTACCCATTTCTTCGAATGATCCTCCGTCTTTCCACACACCTAGTCGGTGCACTTCGAGCAACAACCTGGACCTTTCGAGGTGAGCCGCAGCTCTGCAAGAAAGACAGCAGACTCGCAGCGAGCACGAACACCTTGGCGATGAAGGTGCTCTTGATGGTCGGCGTACGACACTGCCCACTGCTGGAACGAACCGTCGATCGAAAAGCCGTGCAGCTGCATATCCTGGCAAGTCGACTCGTGACCCTTGCGGCAGTCCTCGCAGCCGAGGCACGTGTTCGCGATCCACTTGACCCCACCGGGTCGCCCACTTTCAGGTGCGTGTGCGTGTGGTCCCTGATCGCAGCGACGTACCCGACGCCTTCGTGGCCATCGACGAGCAGCAGCTTGTTTTCGAGCGGGAGGTCGCTGAACCAAATGTGGAGGTGTCAAGGTGGAGGCGAGGCGAGGCGCCAGAACCGACAAAGCGGTCGTCGTCTTCGTGCTACGGGAAGGTTGCCTGGCGACGACTGCTGCTTCCATCTGTGAGTCTGGCTGTTTATTTGTTTTCTTGTCATTTTTCGCACACTTGTCGCAATACCAGTAGTAGCTGTATATAAACGCAGAGGCTCTCACGATTTATCGGTCCTTCTGCGTGCTTTTACTCTTGCTCTTGACCCTACTTTTAAGAACGGCTCGAGACCCGACTCCTCGCTCTCTGCTGGGCTGCTGGCTGGAAACTGGACCACGAAGCCCTGTCGCGTCTGAACCTGAGCGCCGTCTGTGAGATTGCTTACCAGCGGCGACTGCGAGCGCGGTCTGGCATGTCCCACTCGAACGGACGGCCTGGCACTGGCGGGATGTTCTTGGTCTCGTAGTCCTTGATGATCTCCTCGTCGTGACCCTCCCACGCGAAGCGCACATTGTGGGTCGCCGCGTGCTGCAGGATCAGGTTGTCACGCGCCTCTGTGAATTAGAATAGGAGCATGGCGTGCACACACCACGGTCAGCAGTATGGCCACAACACTAGAACGCGCATGCTAACGAGCTCTCGTACCGTGGGTGGTGCTCATGGCAGAGCGGGTTCCTGTTGGGTCGTAGGCGAGGACGGCAGGGTTCTATACGGCAACGACGAAGCCCAACACAGTGACCAATCCATCAATAATAAAGAACCAAATCAGCAGCTCGCAGTGATGCGTTCACACAGCACATACCTTGTTGCCAGGAGAGCCGCGCTTGACGTCCTTTGGCAGCTCGGCGCGCTTCTCGACGGCGATCGTCGGGTGCACGCCGACCTCGAGCGGCACGGCCATGCGGCGGATGTCGCGCGTGTAGTACTGCGTGTTGTAGATGTTCTCTTTCTTCTCGGTCGACGGCACGTGCGCAGGCGGCTGGCTGGAAGGCGCTGGGTAGCGGTACTTCTGGTCACCCGATGGCGCCTGGTTCGCCTGGGTCGAGCCCGAAGCCTCAATGAACAGGAACATTTCACGGAGCTAATGCACGCACAATGATGGACACAATAACAACGTCAGATACCTGTCCATAGCAACGCACAGGAAGCCACCACGACCAGCACCACACGGAAAGCATGTTCGCTCATGTAACGGGGTCATAATCTCCCATACGCGAGCACTGTCACTGTCCTCACGCCAGCGAACGAGCGGCTCTCATATTCGTGAGCGCGCGAGCTCAAGCCTTCACTCTGCCGCTCGCTTTCTACAGAACCAGACGGCGCCGTGTGACGTACGACACACCAATCGACGCGTTTTCGAGCGCTTTGTCAGCGCGTGTGCACCTGTGCGTACCTTCTGGCGCTGCTGCGGCGTCAGCAGGTCCGTGAACTTGAACGGCTTGAACGGCGTGAACTTGCTCATCGTGGTCGTTTGGCTTCTGCTTTCGCAGCCCTTCCTTTGCGATAGAACCCCCACAATCAAACCTAGCGCTCTCACTCACTCACTTCCCGCCGTAAACTACGTCGTAGAGCTGGGAACACAAATACAATCCCGTTTTATTGCGCAGTCCACAATTCCTGACTGCACTCGCTAATCTAACACAAGCGGTTCCGAAGTGAAGCATAACATCTGGTTATATAACTCTGTATAATACTTGATCGACTTTGAGAGGGCACGCTGAGAGTCTCGTATTAAGGGTGTTATTAACTTAGGCGTCAATGTGGTGCTGATCGAACCACACACCAAACGGGAACTCGGACGCTGCACGCGGCTCGAGCACGTCCGGCGGCCCGACATTCGCGATGATGCACTCCACGACCTCTGCGCTCATGCTGTACTGGGTCGCGAGCTTCGCGCTCGTCCACACCGCCGGGTTCTCGTAACGCAGCCGCAGCAGCTCACGCAGCTCACGGTTCGTGAGTCGTCCCGGGATCTTCTCCACCACTTCGCCGCCAAAGCCCGTGGATGAAGCAGACGTGCGGTCCTGCGGCATCGACACCGGAGCACTCGAGCGCGCGCGGTACGAGCTCGCGGTGTCTCTGAACGCGGCGTCGCTTTGCTGTAGGCGGTGACACATACAGTGACGCAAGGACACCCCAATTGAGTTGGTTAGCACAGTGCAACACACATCCTCAGGATATAATCACAGCCGCGGCAAGAGCGCACCTCGAGGAAGTCGACCTTCTCGTAGTCCTCGAAGCGCTTGATGTCGTCCAGCAGCGCGAGGTTCATCTCCTGCAGCTCCACGGGCTTCTGCGGCGCGTTCGGGTTGCGCATGAGGCTCGCGCCGTTCAGGTCGCGGGTGCTCGTGTCCAAGTGCGACACCACGATCGCCTCGCGCGACAGGTCCGTGCGCATCACGCGGCGCGCATTCGCCCGTTGTGAGCCAGTAGCAGCAGCAGTCGCTCGCGGGGCTGCTGCTGTCGTAGTGGTGGTGGTCGTGGCTTTCGCCGCCGCCTTCTTCGCGACCTCTTTGCTTGCCGCACCGCCCATTTTGAGTTGTTGAGTTTGTGGATTTGTGATTATGGCTTGTGTAGCGAATGCAATGAAAGAAGCTCTCTTGACTCATTTTGGTGATCCGCTCGATCACTTTCCTACCAATCAGCGTCTCGAAACTGTGATCCTCATCTTTCGATTGGTAGAAAACTGACAACATCGAAAATGATGCTCCAATCAACAACTCCTTCAAAACCAAATGAAGCATTCTTGTCTTCCAGCAAAGCTGTGGCGAACAATGTTCATTCATTTCTTCTTCACGGTGGTTCTCTTCTGCTAAGTCGTCTCTGTTCTCTTGCTGTTCTCTGATCTTTCTACGTTCTTGTTCTCTTCCAGAAGCCACGTCTCACTTAGTGGTGCTCGCCCGTGCGTCTGCTCTGTCAACTGCTTCCTCGTCCTGTCATCCCTTGCTTTGTGTCGCCACACGACCTCGCGAATGTGGCTCTCCTATTTCCCATATTTGTTGTCTCTTTTCGTCATGCTCTTTTCCTCTCGTGGCGTGGATCTCGCTCGCACCTTGCAGCCTTGGGTTCTCACAATCGGGTGGTATTCTGGTCGTAGCGATCTGCTCTTGTGGTTCTTCCAATCTCTCTCTGGTTCGTTGCTCTGATACTTCTTCCCCATCCGCTTCTGTCTGCTGTTTTTCTTTTCGTGGTTGTTGTTTCTCTGCTGTGTTTGTGTGAGCCTCACTTCTTTCTCTCTTCTCGGATGATCTGCCGTTACCTTCCGCTGGGCTGCTCCTGCGAACTTTGAACAAAAGTAGGCTTTTCGTATCTGCCGACAGCTCTGTCCAGGCTCCGGGGTGTCAACCAAACTCGCTCGCTCGACACAGGGACGATCGTCCTTCAGAGGACCACCACATCTCTGATCCCCGCGTCGGAATCACCTTGATTTCCTCATTCGTTTCGCAGCTTCCATCGCTAAATCAGCACTGGAAGCTTCACGAAGCTTATGGGTTGATGAACGGGTTCCGGGTGTAGAACTGTGGTGGCGGTTGCTGCGCTTGGGTCGCGTTAGTATCGCTTCGACGCTCCTGGACTCCACCAAAGCCAGGTGGTGGAGGGCGAGGCGAGGTTCGCGAGCTGGACGAGTCGAGACTGCTGGTGCTGCGCTGCGACGAGCTAAAGAACGCGCTCAAGCTCGATTCCTCTTGCTGGTAGAGCGCGCTTTCGCGCTCGACTGCCGCCAAGTCCATCATCGGCGAGAACTGGCTGCCACTCCCGCTGCCGCTGCGCAACCCAAACGGAGCGCTCCCAGGCTTCGGGACAGATGGTGGCTTGCCCAGACCACCATTGTTGCTGGCATTCAAAGGAGCATCGCTGCTCCCCCAGCCAGCGAGCAGTCCTTGTCCAGAAAAGCCGCCAAAGTCCCCAAAGCTGTGGAAACTCGGGTACCCAAGCGTCGAGCCGATGGAGCCGCCGCCAGTAGCACTACCAGCACCACCACCGAACCCGCTACCAAACGAGTCGCTGAACGAATTGCGCTTCGGCTCGGGCGTCGACTGCGAGTTCGGTGCGCCGAGGCTGAATGGTCCCGCAGCAGACAGTTCTGCAAATGGGGAGGACATCATACCGCCGCCAATCACCGCGTTCGCGTCGCCACCAAGTGCCGCACTGCCGCGAGCAGCAGACATTGGGTTCATGGCTGGCGATGGCTGAAAGACAATCACTTCGTCGTCAAAGTCGTCATCGTCATCAGGTACTTGCTTGGATACACCATTGGTAGCAGTAGGGGTCGTTTTCCGTTCTTCCGATGTAAAGAGACCGAGATTGAACGTTGGCATCGGACCGACGCTGGGACTCTTCTCTTTCGTGCCAGCGACTGCTCGCAAGAACGAATTCGAGATGACTACACCATCACTGCTGCCACCAACAGTTGGCGAAGTCGAGAACGTGCCTTGGTACAGATACAGCAGCGGGTTGCCTTCGTACTCGTCGCAGACGAACTTGCCAAAGTTGTACAGATTCCACGCTCGGATGCGCAACGCGTCTGCCTCAGGGATACTCGATAGCGCGTTGCTGCTGCCACTGCTCAACGCAAGCTCATCGCTCCACTTGGATGTCGCCGCGGCAGACTTTTCCAAAAGCGCAGCAAACGGAGAGCACCCGCGAAGCTCGAGGTTCTCCTTCAGCGACAGCTGCTGCACGCGCAACGGCTCTTGCAAGTCGTTTCTCAGATTGACGAGTGGCGAGTAGAGTTCTTTCAGCTTGGCGTGGTTCACGAGGCTCGCAACACTTTCCAGAAACGCGCTCAGATTGTTCGGACTGTATCCTTCGGCGCTGCTAGCTTGTTGACTCAGCACAGTTTCGAGAATGTCCAGCACTTTCGGGTTCAGACGCAGAAAGTCGCAAAACACACTCACAGGTCCGAGAAGACGCAGGCTGCTCAGGCTCTCGGTCGCGCTGTTCGGCTTCTTTGTGAGCTCTTCGAGGAGGTACTCCAGCACGCTCGTGATCGTCAGAGTCGAGAGCCGAAACGAGTCCTCCTTCGCACTGGAGCTTCCTCGCATCGAACGCACGAGGCAAAACACGTTCGTCACCACCACCTTAAGCAGCAGCGCGTCGCCAATCACACCTGCGCGCAAGAGCGCATTCAGGTCCTTGAACAAGATCGCCTCCATGTCACGAGGGTACACTGGTGCGTTTGCTGAAGAAGATCCGTAGCCAGCGCCGCTGTTGTTCGCAGCGTTTGCAGCGCGAGTGGCGATGGAGAACAGGATCCCGTGGATTCTCGTGAGACGGTGCAGAAAGCTCTTGAGAAACGCAGACTTGTCCTTGGACGACGACGCGCCAGTCAGTGCAATCGACAACGGTCCAGCGAGCGGACGCTGACGGGTGCGTTCAAACAGCAGCGCCAGATTCTCCTCTGCGGTCGCAAACGGCTGCGCGATCAACAGGCTTCGACAGTACCGGTACACCGCGACCGTCTCCGCTTCCACGTACGTCGCGAGCACCGCCAGTTGGTTGTGCGGGTTGCCATTCTCGGGGATGAGCGCCAGCGCCTTGTGGTAAAAGCTCTCGGCTGCAGAAAAGTTCTTCTTCGCCTTCTGACTGTGCAGCTCTCGGTATCGCGCGAGGTCGCCCAGGAAAATGAAGCACCGGTGCAGGCTCGTTCGGCAGCGCGCGATCGTGTTCGCAGTGGGCGACGTCGAAGACTCTGGACCCGGACTTCCTGCTGATGTTGCTGGTGTTGCAATACGACTCGCGCGGTTCGCCAGAAGCCACTTGGTATACGACTCGCGCAGGTGGTCGTAGAACGCCGATGACTCGCTGAGAAACTGCTGGAACTCCAGCGACACGCGCGCGAAATGCTCACGCACACTGCGGTCGCTCGACGACGCAGACGCGTACTTGCGAATGCGGAGACGGAAATCCTCGATGCGCTTGTAGAAGCACGGCTTCCAGAGCACCTGCTCGATCTCCTTGGACGCAGCGAACGCCGGACTCACTTGCGTGATCACCTTTGCCTTCTCGATCAGTCTAATACGCACGGACACAAACGATGAGCGCTAGAGTCACTACCACACACACACACACCACCGACATTAGCACCAACAGGAGAACATAAACAAACGTACCGGCTCCGGAGCACATTGGCGTCTTGCGCGTTGAGTGGGTTCGAGCGCAACAGCTCCCGCAGCTGCCTTTCGAGCTCCACGATCTCTCTGCGCATATCCACACATCCACATGCAGTCCCATCATTCGTCAGTCAGTCAATCCGCATCCAGAGAGAGCTCTTCCCAGCCACACATCCTCAGATTGGCTTCAACCCACCACAAGACACACATGTCTACGTACCGGTACAAGCGCCTGGGGTCTGTCGCCATCATGACCGGTCTGCAGCAGCACTACACGCTACAGCACGCGCGTCAGCCAATCCTTGGTTCTTGGCGTTTCTTGGTCGAGTCGATTCAAAAGGTCGAGTGGTGTGGCTGCTTGCTTGTATGGCGCTTTTGCGGTCGAAACGGTGTTTGGTCTCAACAGAAGAAGAGCAGGAGAGAGAGAGAACGAGAGGACAGAGTGGGCACTCAGCACAGCATGCTCCCGTCACTCACACTCCAATAGACAGACTCAGATCCGCACACACACACACACGCGCGCGTGCGTCACTGATAATTCGACCGAGAGAGAGAGAGAGAGAGAGA
>JAASFO010001000.1:0-10544 GCA_023333815.1 Globisporangium recalcitrans
CTTCTGCAAGATATGTGTCCGTCTCAGGCTGTGTCAGCAGCTCGTCGGACGAAGAAAGTCTCACTGGAGCGAACACACCGAGCGCAGTGGGTGTTGAGTACGGCGGCGAACACTCGTGGCTGCCGATCACTTCACCTCGAGCGCCGTCCGATGGGATCTCGGACCATGATCTCCGAGAGCTGCTCCAGTGTCTGTTTGTGAAAGGGGAGCCTCAGGAGATGACGCCTTCGTTCGAGAAAACTCAGTATTGGGTGAGCGCGAGTCAGCGCTTCGGTGGCTATTGCTGACCTCTTGAATAGTCTGATCACCTGTACAATGTTATTCCACTCGCTTTTCCTCCTTCCTTCCCATTGTCGTTGCGCACTGCATAGAAGACAGCTGCGAGACAGGTGCAGTTGGGCACAACCACAGAGATGCACTCCGTTCTAGGCGCTGGACTCTAGTTGTAAACAACGTGCACGTTGCACTTCCGAAAAGAAGTGATGTTCGACAGATGGGCAAAGGCTCCGGCAGGAAATCAACATCAGTGGTGATACTCACTTGTGGATGTTGCAGCATTCAGTGGCGTCCTCAAGCATTGCTGCTCGTTTCCAGTGTTTGCTCCATTTAGGACAATGTCCCTCTTTTGTCTCGCTCGATGTTTTAGGGTTTTGTTGAAACCTTGCAGATCTGGTTCAACTGTCAATTGTGTGTCTGCTATTTTAGCCTGCATCAGCCAATCAGAAGTGCGGATCAAAAACACACAGCACTCATGAATAGGCATTAGTTTCGGGTTTCGACCGCAATTCGCAAATACACCTTCAACTCATGTTTTGTATGGATCAATAAAAACACAACCGCACCATACAAATTCCATGATCTCGATTGTGCTTTTATTGATCCATGCAAAAGGGAGAACATTCTCATTTTGAGAATGCTCCCAGTTCTGCATCTTCTTCTAAAGATGCACCTGGTTTTCTAGCTTTGTTTCCCTTTCTCTCATTCTTTTTAGCGAGTCTTCCAACACAGTTTGTCTGCTTCCTTGCAACACAGCTCGCAAACGAGAGTTTGACAAATGTCATCAACTACTGCAGCACCAGTAGCAACAGCTACAGCAGGCACTCCCTTGATACATCGACTCGTTGTCCAGAGTCCCAAACACATCGCACCGCCTATGGGGGAACAGAAATCTCCCACACATGCATGTCGAAGCTACTCCGCAAGTCACTTGGAAGACCATTCAAACCCTTTACCATCACTCGAATGTTCAGCGAGTGATGGGTTCGGCAGCACGTTGAGTGAGAGTCAATCGATCGCCTCTTGACTAGCGCGACTGAAAAATACTCAGCAGAGCAACCTAGCTAGCTCACTGACTGAGCACACTGATCCACCAGTAAGTTGCGTCATGTACCCACTTACGATTTCCTTGCGAGTGTGACAGAGACGCAATGTTCCGCAACTGCCACGAGACCATCCGATCCCAGAGCCACGACCTTTTCCGCACGCACACCACGCTCATTCAACCGACCCCAACTCCTGCACGAACGACCTCGTTCACGTGTCGACACAGCAAAACAGATCTTCAGCATCCTCAATGGTGCACCTGACAGGGCAACCTGGTTTACGCGCTGGCAAACGAGAAACAGGGAGGGAACCGCTCGAGTATTCGAAAAATCGCGCTTACCATAGCAGAAACGAGACTCAATCGACCTCTTCATAGTAACGAGGGGAGATGATCATTGATTGGTGTCGCGTCAATCCACCGCACTTGGCCAGCTGCCACCGTCGATCTTTTTCATTTGCCAAACCTGCTGATCCGCAAACTTCAATCAAAGCGGCGTTCGCCTGTCACGCGGTTCCATATGACAGTCACGCATTGCCATGCCACTCGACGCACCTGTCGATCAACCCCAACCGATCATTCGAGCATTCCAGAAGCAGCAAGGGTCACACAAAGTAGCCATTTGCAGCAAGCTGCACAAAAGCAAAAGGTGCAACTGCAGGTGTGCTTGCAATTGCCCTTTCCTTCCAACCACCACACACACGATATAAAAAGCAAAGATACGTGCGACCGTGCATGTCGTGGCATTTGCACACATCCACACACACGAACTTGTTGGAAATAGCAAATATCTGGACACTAAGGAAAAAGTGCTTGACTTTTGTTGCGTTTCCAGCAAAGAGGAAGGAAATAGGTGGTCGCAAGCGGAAGCTTTTCAGGAATGGAGCCAAGGAAGGCACTTGTTGATCCTGGCGACTCCATGTGTGTGTGTGTGTGGGTCTGTCGGAATTGGTTGGCGGAAGCAAGAGTCGGTGTGGACATTGGTTCCAATATTCTTCCTTTCCATGTTCACATTTTCGCTGGAATAATGAAGAAAAGTGTGCGACAAAAAGGCTTCTGCAAAAAGTGGCAACCTAAGGAAACTAAGTCGACATGGTGCGTTGCTCTCGAACACTCTCTCCTCTTCCGATCATCTTGATTTTCTTCTTGTTGGTGCACAAGAACAGTTGCTGTGCCGCTCACAGATCAAGTGCGAAGTGATCGCGCTTCCTTTGAACTGGTGTTGCCAAATCAGTCTGTCTGCGTTTACAATTTTGTATGGACTGGCGCATACTTCTGTGGAGTGACACCATCATCACACTGCAAAACCGCAGAGCCAACACGATCAAGAATTGCGTGCCTCACCACATGACATGGCGATTGCATCAGATGTCCGCTTCTCGCTTAGTCACACAGAGAACAGGCGCCAAGTGGTCAGACTTGGTGCCTGGCGTAGAGAGAATCATGCACCAGATGGCTTCGACAGCTCCCTGAAATCAGCGCTTGACGTGTTGTTTGTAAGCGATCAGCACTTCTGGTCCTGTCGAGTTTGAGGAAACCAGATCCCTCATTTCTGAACCCAGGTGCTGAACTCATCACGGTCGGGATTTGACATTTGAGCGTGACAGAACACCCAGTCGCACGTGCTCACACGTTGCACATTGCACCAGCAGCGGACGCGTCCATCAATTCCATTGTCCGTCCTGAGCAGCCAGGTAGATCGCCATTTCTCTATCAGCCATCCACATCATTCACTCCATCGTCTTCTTCCTTCATCCACGCAGGAGTTCGGCGATCCCTCGCGAGACTCTCGACCTTCGACTCTCACAAGAGATCCAGACGCGAAAGCGACGGCGCTTTATCGAAGGACAGAAGCCTTGCTTAGAGAGGCGTTTTCTGCACTTTCGCAGAAGTTTGCTTTTCTTCTTCAGAAGACCAAAAAGCAGTGGAAGAAACGACTTGGGCTGTGTAAATCGCGATTCTTTGCGTGCTGCTGTTGCACCTGTCGAGTGAGTCGATTCACTCATTGACCAACTCGCTCGCTCGCTCGCTCACTCGCCCTCGCAGACAGACACCGTTCTAGAGCGGTTCCTTCCAGAGACACAGACAGGCGACGAGTGTTGTGGTACGAAACGAACGAGTACGATCCGCAGAGAACGAGAGACAGAGAGAGAATGGAGGAGAGCGCGCGAGATCGCATGACGTCCTCATCCTCGTCCGTTGCCAGCAACAACCACAGTCACAGCAGCAACCAGAGCAATGCGAGCACGAGTAGAGGGGGGATCCGGTTGCTCTCGCCGACGATCCAGCGGTCGATCGAGGCGCGCAGCAACGCCGTGAAGCCCATGGCCGCCTCGCGGATAAACACCGTGACGACGGCGAAAGGCACGGCGTTCGATTTTGACAGCTTCACGCTCGAGTCCGTGCGCACAACGACAGCGACAAAGCACGCGAGTGTCGAGGCGTCGGGTCTCTCGAACCTGGACTTGTCGAGCTCGTTCCACACGATGCGCAGCACGGACGACTTTGACGCGCACGAGAACTGCCGTGATCGCCACGCGTCCACCGCGTCGTCGGGCGTCACATCTGCGTCTACAGGGGCAGTCACGACAAGCGCTCCCGTGGCGTTCAAGCGCGTGAGCCATGCGACCGAAGTCGCGACGCGCCGCAAGAAGACCACGGTGCTCATGAGCGGCTGGCTGCAGAAGCGCAAGGGGCTCGTGCTCAAGCGCTGGAAGGCGTACTACTGCCTGCTGCGCGACGACGACACGCTGTGTCTGTACGCGAGCGAGGACACAGTGAACGGCCGCGTGGAGCAGCGCTTCCAGCTGCTGCGCGTGCTGCTGACCGACAAGAGCGACGCGTTCCACGTCATCGGCGTGGGCTCCGACGGCACGCCGCGCAAGGAGGAGTTCCGCGCGCTGCACTCGGTGGACTGGGTCAACTGGTTCCGCTTCGCGTTCCGGGACTTCCTGGACGCCGTGTCGCTGCAAGGCGTGCTGTCGCGCAAGCCCGAGCTGCTGTCGCTGTCGCTGTCGCCCGAGAGTCGGAGTCGCGGCGGCTCGGAGGACCTCGGCAATAGTCTCAGCAACCAGTTCACGCACGATCGACCTCAGCACCAGCGTGTGCACTCGTATTCGAATCAGCAACCTCCGCACCATCTGTACAACGAGCGCAAGAGTATCGGACCGCCGAAGCGCAAGCACACAGCGTCATCTGCCGCGTCGTCGTCCTCCACGTCGACGCGCGAGTCGTACGACACCTTCTCGGACTGCGCGACGCGCTCGACGATCTCGGCGTTCTCGGGAGTGTCGTCCTGGACGAACCAGGGTCCTGAGGATGCTAAGAACAGCGGAGAGGACTCGGTCGTCTCGGACTGTCCGATGATGCTCGAGCGGGACTGGCAGCTGCCGACCCTCGAGAGCGGCGCGCGCGGCTCCGAGTCCACGATCACCACCACGCGCAGCTCGGACGTCGTCAAGCCCTCGGCGTTTTCCTGGAGCAGCTAGCAGCTAGGCGAGATGCTGCTGTTGTCCAAACCCCCCACCCTTTATTTGCGCCTTCCTCCCTCCCTGTCGACGAACGAGCAGAAGACGGAAGGCAGAAGGCAGGAGAGTCGATTCTCTCGCGCGTTCTCTCCTTTTTGTTGTAGCAAGTTTGTGTTTTTCCTAAGCGTTAAGCGTGTTTCTCGAGTGAACTTCGGAATCTTTGATGTCTCCTCTTGTGTTGTTGAAAGCGGAGATCGTCGTCGACTGACTACTTGAAGTGCTAGTCCATTGCTGCAAGGACCGCAGCTCATGCCGCTTCATGTTGCCAAGATCCTCGACGCGGGCTCAGAGCACTCAGGCTCGAGTAGTCGACGCTCGACGCGTTCACCGCGCAGTGGACATTCCCTAGAATCCAAATGCTGATCGATGCGGAAGCTCGTCTCAACTTCGAGGAAGATGTGCTGGGTTTCAGTGGCTCGATGGCTTGCTCGCTTCTCATTCTTGCTCCTGAGATCACCTGGACGTCGTAAAACACAATGACACAAGTGGGAGAATGACGCTTGCTTGTTGTTGATTATTCTATGCGAAAACTGCATCGCCACTCGCAGATGGCGTGGCAACCAATGCGTCCTACGCTTTCACCACCACCACCACCACCACTCTCCTGTCTTCTATGTATACGCGCATGCTGGGGATAATTAGTTGGCGGACTCAAAGTACTCGAGCGAGCCCTTGACGTCGGCTTTCATGGTAGCCTTGCCCTTCTTCCAGCCGGCCGGGCACACCTCGCCGTGCTCGTCCGTGTACTGGAACGCCTCCACGAGACGCAGCATCTCGTCCACATTGCGACCCACTGGCAGGTCGTTGACCGTCATCTGGCGCAGGATGCCCTGGCCGTCGATGATGAACGCGCCGCGGAGCGCCACGCCGGCGTCGTCGCCGTCGTCCACGAGCACGCCGTAGGCGCGCGCGATGTCCTTGGTGTAGTCGGCGATCAGCGGGATGTTCATCTCGCCCAGGCCACCCTTCTTGCGCGGCTGGTTGATCCACGCCAGGTGCGAGAACTTGGAGTCGGTCGAGCAGCCGAGCACCTCGCAGCCGATCTTGCGGAACTCCTCGGTCTTGTCGCTGAACGCGATGATCTCGGTCGGGCACACGAACGTAAAGTCGAGCGGGTAGAAGAAGAGCACGACGTACTTGCCCTTGTAGTCCGAGAGCGACACCTTCTTGAACTCGCCGTCGACGACCGCGTCCGCGGTGAACGCTGGGGCTGGGTGGCGGATCTTTGGAGCCATGGTGACTGGGATTCGGTTGTGGAGCTGCTGAGCTGTGTGAGCAGGAGACGGCGGTTTGGAGAATGAGCGACGGACGCTCCTCTGCGGAGCTACAGGCAGCCACGGAGACCGCGTGAGTGTGCGCGTGCTGTGGGCCACAGAGAGAGCTCCAGAGAGATCATAGACACGCCTGGTCTGTGGTGTGGAGCTCCTGTCCCTTTTCGCGTCGCCATGCAATTGCTGCCAGTGAGCGAGTGCAACAAGGACATGACGAAACTCGTGCTCACCTCTCTAAACCGATCGAATCTGTCGCCTGTCTAGCAATGACATCGATGAACAGAAACCAGTACACTTGGAGTGAGCGACAGTCAAAAAGCACTCGACCGACTTCAGAGAACTGAGTTAGCGAGCATCCACGAAGCACATCAACAGTGACATCTGCAACGATTGCTGATTGGCTGGAGGCAGGTCGACGCAATGTCCATTCTTGTCTGCCCTTGTCGATGTTCGTGAGCAAGTCTCTGCGTCTCGAAATCTCTTTTTCGCTTGTAGACTTCTTTGAGTGGTTGAATGTGAGTGGATGAATGTGAGTGGATGAATGCGAGTGTGACGAAAAAACTGAAGTTTTCCAAGTCGCATCGTCCATCCAGCTTTTGGACGAATCAGAGGCAGGCAAGAGACTCGTTCTGTGTTGGTGTGCACTTTTGAGCCACTAAAATGGCATTGTACTCAACTGGTCGACAACAGACACGAGGTCGGAAAAGGTCCATCAAAGTCAGAAAATGGAGGACACCAGCATGACAACGAGTGCACTCGCAGTCGTACCCGCTTATTGCAGGAGGTTCACCTCGCATTTGTGCAATCGAATGAGCCGAAACACGCGCGTGTGGGGGTTGATTGGACGCGAACTCGGTGTCTCAACATGGGCAGGTAGGACGCACAACCGCCACGGACGTCCAGCACAAGCGGCAACCGTGTGCAATCACGACTAACCGCTCAACTGCAGCATGCAAAGCAGGTGTCTCGAGCATTTGGAGTCAAAGGGTGGGAAAAAGACATCGATTCTTAAAAGAAAGATGCCTTTATTAGTTGACAATAAAGGACAAAAATGCAGAATAGAGGACAGCAGTGGACTTTTGTACCATGTAATGCTTCGTTTGCGAGACACACCTGCAACAGAGTGCACTGTACTTGTGTTCGCGGCATTACAGCGCGGTGCAGCATCATTGCGGCTTCCTTCAGACTGAGTCACAATAAGAAGAGCTCGCTTTACTCTCGAAGTCTAACTCAAATGCTGCATGACAATTTGAAAACGAATGAGCAATAAAATATGGCATGCATGAATAAATGAGATAACCGGTATTCCATACCTTTCTGATGCACAAATACTGGTACCAAGCTTGAACGATCTGGAGGCAATGGGAAGTCTGGCAACTAGGCAACACAACATCCTTGCAGCGCTCTCAACCAAATTCAAGCGAACAGATTACGTAAGACGCGCAGCGAGATCTGGCAACCACTGTCTGCACGCAGTTGCTAACATGACTCAGTGGATTGAGGCTGCTCCAGAGAGAGAGCGCACGCGGTGTGGCAATGATGTCGGTGCATCACCTAGTTGATTCTGCAATAGACGGAGGATAATGTGTGGACTTTTGCTCGTTTTGAACACTGCTGTCGGCTCTCGCTGATTCGTCCTGATGGTCGATAGCACCACGTCTTCAATGCGCTAGTTCAGTCCACACAACAAGAGTCGACCTCCTCGCAAAACAGGCTTTCTCGTTCTCTGTCAGCTGGGCTTTCCCCTCAGAGAGCTTCTGCGTACACCAATGAGTACTCGCCCGAAACAAAGTCCGGCCATTGCATCGGCTCGCAGCGGAAAGCCATGCGGTTTCGAGCAAACACGAACAGACGCGAGCAAGAGGATCTGCAAGGAACTTCCTGGCGACACCCAACGACAGATTCATCAACAAGCCGATCTAAATAGCCAGACAGTCTTCATGAGATCCACACAAGCAGAGATGAGGTCAATAGTATCTTGCCACGACCACCTCCGATTCTACTCATAAGCTAGTCGCTGCCCTGCCATCTCCGCCGTCTACTACCCTCATTATTCAATTCGCCGTCTCCCACAAGAGCAACAACCAACAACCAACCTCCAGTACCAAAGCAGTACCTCACTCACTCACCAACCCCAAGCATCATGGTCCAGATCTTCTCCACCACCGTCATCCTCGCTACCGCCCTCCCAGTCCTCACCACCACCCTCGCATCCGCGGCGTCCATGCCCACCGGCACCTGGTCAGCCAGCAAAGGCACCGTCAAGTACTCGGAGCCGTACACCGTCAAGGCTGGCACGACCTTCGACGGCGGCATGAAGACCTACGAGCGCTCCAACATCCAGTGCGAGGACCAGGAGAGAGCGGCAAGGAGACCGCCGTCTTCCTCGTCGAGTCCGGCGCCACGCTCAAGAACGTCATCATCGGCAAGAACCAGATGGAGGGCGTGCACTGCGAGAAGTCCGGCTGCACCATCGAGAACGTCTAGTGGGACGACGTCTGCGAGGACGCGCTCTCCATCAAGGGCGGCTCGGCCGCCAGCGTCTCCAAGGTCATCGGTGGTGGCGCGCGCAACGCCGACGACAAGATCGTCCAGCACAACGGCTACGGCACCGTCACCATCGACGGCTTCTACGCCGAGACCTTCGGCAAGCTCTACCGCTCCTGTGGCACCTGCGGCAGCATCCAGCGCAAGGTCACGCTCTCCAACATCTACGCCGTGGACCCGCAGGTGAGCATCGTCACCGTCAACAAGAACAACAACGACGAGACCACGCTCAGCAACATCAAGGTCAAGACGTCCAAGACGAGCATCCCGATCTGCCAGTGGTCGCAGGCGCAGTCGAGTCCCAAGACGCTCGGCTCGGGACCCTCCGGCACGCTCTGCCAGTACTCCACCAGCGACATCACCTACGTCTGAGTCTGAGCTTGACGTTGTGAGATCGCGAGGTATTAGCGAGATCGTGCGCAAGAGGCTGGCAGCGAGTTGCGTGTCTGTGCGGTCGAGAGTGCGAAGGTGGGTGGGCGGGTGTTTGCATTCGTTAGCGCTGGCTTGGATGTGAATAGCTACGGTAGCTACTGTTGCATCTCTCTTTTGTTCACGTACTCCGTCAAACCATGAAGAAAGGTCAATCGATGGGATGGATTGATTGATTGTCTGTCTCTTCAGTGTTGACGCTTCTTTCTGTGTGTGTTTGGCAGTTTGGTGCCGCTTGTGGCATCACAATAAATGCGCAGTTGGGAAACCATTTTCTCCTAGAAAACCTGAAGTGGAATGAATGGCTGGATGATGCAGTCGAGTAAGTGGGTTGAGAGTTCCCAAGCCTCTGTCTTTTCTTTCTTTTTCCTCATAAATAGTTGCTTTTTCTTTTCGCAGTCTAACGATCGATTGCTGGTGCCATCTTGCCGATGATTCATCCACAAGTTAGAGCAGGCGTCCTCCTGTCCGTCCGCTCTCTCTGCCTGCCATTTGACACGTCAAATGCTCGAGTCGACAGGTGCAACGCTGTTCAGATCTGCTTCATGGGGATTCCTCTACTGCGGGACTACTGGAACCTCCGGAGACGGCTTGACCTTCGGCTTCCGTCCACGCTTCTTTTTCACGACGACGACCGGTGCTTCGCCCGAGTTGGGATCGGAGCTGGCGAGGTTCGGACGACTCGAGCTCAGTGAACCTGCTGTCGTCGTCACGGGTTGCAGCACCCCACGATCTTCACCTTTACTTGCTGCTTTCTGGGGATCTTCCGCACTTACATCCAGTTTCAATACCAAATCCGAATTCCCAGCTTGGTTCTCCGATTGCTCTCCGGGCTGAGCTTCGCTTCTCGACGGGGCTGTGGACGGTGATGGATCGCTCTTCGTGGACCCATCGGTGGTGGAAATTGGATCGGCTTCGGCTTTCAGCTTGAACTGTCGGGGTTTCTTCACCTTGTCACCTCGCTTCTCGCACGTGTCTTCGAAGACGATCACTCGGCCGTCAACCAGCACCTTTTCCATCTTCGGACGTCTTTTCCGCTTCAACTTGACTGCCGCGGTTGCTTCAGGGTTTACCGGAGTCGAAGAACTTGGAGCAGTGGTAGTGGTGACGGTGGTGGTGGCGAGACTATCCGCTACTGCTGCTTTGGCTTCTCCGTTTTCAGGGTTTGCGCTCTCTGCTTCAGGAGAAACTGTAGGCTCCGCCGCAGGCTTCGAGTCTTCGACAGGCGCAGACACGACGTTAGCGGCAGACTCCGTCACATCTCCTGCATTTGGCAAAGCCATTCCACTTGTGCTCACCATCTCCGCATCACACGCCTGCTTTGATGGAGCGTCGTTAGTTCCTTCGACAGAATGACTCACCTCGCCAGCTTCGGTGGCTTTGGTCTTGATAGCACTCCCGCTATTAGAACCTCGTCCAACACCCGATTCTGTCTGTGCAGAAGCAGAA
>JAASFO010001001.1:0-10533 GCA_023333815.1 Globisporangium recalcitrans
AGCGGCTCTTGTTGTACTGCGCGGTCTCGCGGATGAGCTTGGGCATGCGCTCGCGGTACGTCTCGTTAGCGAACGAGCCCTTGACGTTCGTGAAGAGCAGCTCGTGCTGCTTGAGCGCGTGCAGGAACTCGGGCGTCGTGGTTCTCGCCATGGTGGTGGGCTGTCGGCGTGTCGGTGCTTGGGTGTTTCGCAGAGAGGAAGTTGCGAAGTGGACGAAGGTGCAAGCTGCTTGGTGCTCAAAGATCTCTTTTGATCGTGGAGGGAGGGATGGGCTTTTGACATCATTGTCTTTTTCTTTTAGGGATGCAGAGGAACCCTTCACTGCACACTTTATTAGGTGCGATTCTGTGTCGCAAGAATGCAGAGAGGAAGGTGAGGGCATCATGCGTGCTGGTGTCGGGTAATTGGGCGAACGCCAGCCCAGATGGCAGGATGGAGAACTGCTGAAATGAGCCACGAGGACTCATAGACCCACACGCTCGTGCGCATGCATGTGGTGGGCTCTGTTGCCATTTGCTTGTGCACTGCGAAGAAGCGATTCGTCCGATCGATCGATCGATTGATCACGCACGCGAGCGATCACCTGATTCACATTCGTGAATCAAGTGTTTCTTGCGCAGATCAATCAGCTCACCCACCAAAACCACTGCATGCGAGTGATGGTCTGAGTCATCAAAGATGGCTACATTTGCACAGCAAAGGCGTGTGTGGGTGTGTGTTGGTTGGTCTTGGGTTTACTTCATCAGCTGGTGACGGTAGAATAAAGTACAATGCAATGGCCATGAGCTCTATGGGGTGGCGGCAGCGGCCACGGTCTTCCGCTTGACGCGAACCTCGCTCTTCTTGACGGACTTGATCACACCCACTGCCACCGTGGCGCGCATGTCGCGCACTGCGAAGCGTCCCAGCGGCGGGTACTGGCGGAACGCCTCGACGGTCATGGGCTTGGTCGGCTCGAACACGACTGTGCACGCGTCGCCCGTCTTCACGGACTCGGGGTTCCGCTCCACCACTTTGCCCGACTGCCGGTCGATCTTCTCCGTGATCTCCTTGAACTTGCACGCGATGCGCGCCGTGTGGCAGTGCAGGATCGGCGTGTACCCGGTGCTGATCAAGCCCGGGGTGTTCAGAATCACGACCTGCGCTGTGAACTCGGTCGTGCTCTTTGCCGGATCGAGCTTCGGGTCGGACGCGACGCAGCCGCGGTAGATCTCCTTTGCAGTGATGCCCTTCACGTTGAAGCCGACCGGGTCGCCTGGTCGCGCCTCGGGCAACGGCTCGCGGTGTCTCTCGACAGAACCCACTTCAGCAGTCACGTTCACTGGTGCGAACGTCACGTCCTGCCCTGGCGCGAGCACGCCAGTCTCGACGCGACCGACTGCGACCGTGCCAATGCCGCCGATCTTGTACACATTCTGAATGGGGATGCGCAGCGGCTTGTCTGCGGTTCGTCGTGGCACAGTGAACGTGTCCAACGCGTCAAGCAGGCAGGGACCGTCGTACCAGGGCATGTTCTCGGACTTGTCGGCCATGTTGTCGCCGCACCAGCCCGAGATGGGCACAAACGGGATCGCGCTGGTGGTGAACCCCACTTTCTCCAAGTACGCGCTCACTTCGCTCTTGACGAACTCGAAGCGGTCTTGGCGGTAGCCCACCGAGTCGCTGTCCATCTTGTTCACCGCGACCACCATCTGCTTCACGCCGAGCGTGAACGCCAGCAGCGCGTGCTCGCGGGTCTGTCCGGACGTACCGAGTCCGTCGGTGAACTCCACGTCGCCTGCAGCGACCACCAAGAGCGCGGCGTCGGCCTGTGCAGTGCCGGTGACCATGTTCTTGATGAAGTCGCGGTGGCCAGGCGCGTCCAGCACCGTGAACTTGTACTGCGACGTCTCGAACTTGGCGAGCGAGACCTCGATCGAGATGCCCATCTCGCGCTCGCTCTTGAGTCCGTCCAGGAGCCACGCGTACTTGAACGACGACTTGCCGAACTCTCGCGCCTGGCGCTCGGTCTTCTCCATCGTGCGCTGGTCGACGCTGCCGCATTTGCAGAGCAGGTGGCCAGTCGTGGTCGACTTGCCAGCGTCCACGTGGCCGATCACGATGAGCGACAGCTGCGCTTTGTTCGGAGACGAAGGCATGGTGTGTGATCACGCACAGAGGCGCTGCTGAGAAGGTGGTGGTAGGTCTTTGGTGTCCGTTGTATCTCTTGCGCTGCGCTGCGTCGCTCACAGGAGGAATTGAAGAGTGAGCGAAGAATCCAGCAGACTGCCATCGAGTTGCTTTGCATTTGCTTCCATAGATCCGCATTTGACGCATCAAAAATCGAATGCAGTAGGTGGGTTGAAAAGATCTTCTGGTTCATTTCAGCGAATCAGGTATCTCTCTGGACACGATTGCAACCAATCAAATGGAAGACCACCACTCCTCTTTTGAGAATGCTGACCATCACTCAGCTCGATAGGTACACTGCACTACTATTTCAGCAATGGTTGAAACCTGTGTGTGAATCGTGTTTGAAATGACTGGAGGAATTCATTCTCTTTTCTCCGTTTACTATTATTTTCTTCGTCTTCTTCAAGGGTTTGAAGAGTGCGGTGTGGCTGGACAATGTGGTTTTGCTGCTCTGCCCCTTCCACTTGAGAGCGTCAGCAAAAGCTCAGCAGCTCCAGTCATCCGTCCCGCGCTCATAATATAGCTACAACGTCTGCTTGGCCGAATGATTGCACAGACAGAAACAAAACTCACGCTCTCAGGCAATGCTACGTCGCTGCAACTTAGTCCCAGTCGTCATCCGAGTCTTCGTCGTCGGAGTGTGCCTCTTCATACTCGACGTGGATGCGCCTCGATGCCATTGCGTTTGTGATGGCTTCACTGATCGACGTCGCTGGAGCTGATGCCGGAGGTGGAGGGACAGAGTTTGGACCAGAGCGCGGAGCATCCGGTCGAGCAGCGCTGCCTCCTGGAGCAGCAGTAGCAGCCGGAGACTCGTCCGTCTTGCGCAACTCGGCTCCTTGTCGGATGGCAGCCAGCAGATCGCCACGACCGCCTCCGAACAGATTTGGTCGGGGTGGCAATCCTGTGATGCTCGGCTTTGACGCAGCAGCAACATTCGCAGTTGGAGCTGGCTTCGGGGCTGGCGACTCGGAAGGAGCTCGACTAGCGGCTGAGCTTGGGCGGCGTGATCTGCGGGTTGGCTCTGGCTCGGCAAAATCTCTCTTCGATGGCTTATTCGCTCTCTTGGCTCTTGGTTCTTCACGTGGAGGCTCAACGAGCTGCTCCGATCGTCGAGGCTGCACGCGACTCGGAGGAACAACCGAGTTGTCCGAGTCGGAATCGTCATCCGAGTCCGAGTCCTCCGTTGCGAAGAGCTGCTTCGTTGGTTTTGCAGAACTGCGCGGTGGCTTGCTCGATACCGGTTGCTGAACTGGGCTGATTGGAATGCTTGTGCGCTGCGCTTTACGAGAAGATACGTCGCTGCTGTTCACCTCCTCACTCGCGATTTCACCACGCAAGGCTCGCGCAAATCTCTCGTCGATACCGAACTCGGAAATAAATCTCTGGTTCGTCAAAATGAGGGGAGCCGCAACCAATTGCTGGAAATACTCCACGAATTCGACAGCTCGCTTCTGCATGTTTTCGGCTTTGGTGTTGTTGCGCAGTCGGTGCTTTGACGGGAACTTTGGCAACGAATCGTTCTTGTACTCCGACGACAAGCGCGTATGGATCATCTCCATTTCATTGTACGAGTACGTAAATGTGTGCTCGAGTGAACCCAGTCGGAACGCAAAAGTGTAGAAGCCAGCTGGCTTCTTGCCTTCGTTTTGGACGGACGACGACACGTACGCCACAGCGACTCTCGGTGGCTGTCGAATCAAGTTGCCAGAACCAATCGACGCAGTGCTGTTTGGGCTCGAGGTTCTGTTTTTCGAAAAGAGGGCGTTTTCTGTATTTGACACACACAAACAGCCAAACAGCAGTTAGCTTCAGACTTGCTCACAGAAGCAAGTGACAGAGACAGGAAGCAAAACGTACCGTTTGCTGATCGCGACATATCAGTTGCATCGCTGTCATCATCATCATCGTCATCGTCATCGTCGAACCCGTGGGCACCTGCTCGTCGAGGATCCACACTGCTGTGGGAACTGGTAGGAGTCGTCGAGCTGTGTCGGATAGGCTTTCCGTTTGCTTGGACGGGCTGCTTTGGAGCGATGGAGCCGCGACGCTTTCCAGTAGCGAACAATCCGCTGTCCGAGTCATCACTTTCACTGCTGCTGTCATCGAAAAGTCCTTTTCGACCATTCGACTTTGTCTTCGACTTGCTCACAGGACTATCGCCCACAGTCATCGCCTTCTTGAGCAACTCTTTCCCTTCCGCGCTGAGTTGAGTCTCCCGTTTTCGATTTCGGCCATTCTTGTCCTCCCGCTTGACCGGGCTTTCGATGCTGCCACCGCTCGTCTCGTCCATCGTATCCGCTCGATTGCGTCGAATCGCCGCAAGACTGGCAGCAAACGCATTTGACATTGTTGGTTCTGCAACTGGAGATGCTGTCGCAGCAGCCCGAGAGCTGGCACCGCTGGCACCGTTCGCGGCTTTCTTCTTCTTTCGCTCTTTCGTGACTGACACTGCACTGAAAGTGGAATCAATCGAGTCCCGTCGCGTAGCTGTTGATGCTTTGCGTCCGCTCAGAATAGCAGCAAGGCTGTCTTGCATGCCCTGCTTGTCTCGGTCAACACCAGAGAGTCTTCGTCGGCTCTGTGAGAAAGACGCTCGCGACATTTCGCTGCGACGATCGTCCTCATCGTCGTACAACGACCCTCGGAAACTGCCCGTGCGAGATAAACGCGTGTCAACGAACCCAGATCCCGACTGAAGAGGCGGCGGTGGCGGGACGAAACTTGATCGTAGCGATGAATCGCGATTCTGCTGCATCATCATCAATGCATGCGGAGGTGGCGGTGGAGGAGGACCAAAGCCGGATTTGCGTCCGCTGTTGGCGTGTTTCATTTGGGACGATGACGATCCCGAGTGGCCAGACGATAACAGCGAGTTCGACGACACAGACGAAGTGTCGGACGGATTCTCCAGCGACGACTCGCTGCTCGACGAGCCTAGCCGCGTACGATCTTTCGAGTTTGGAAGTCCAATGCGATGCGTGCTGCTGATTCCAGCAGCCTCGATAACTGTTATTGCACCAAACAAAAAAGTGTAAAGCGTCAGCACAACAAGACACATTGAGATTGCTCGATCTCGACAAACATATAGCGCACGACTTACATTGACCAGGAAGCGGGAGCTCAACGCGCACACGGATCTTGGTCTCGACAATCTTCGGCTGCAGCGGCTGCATGTTCTCGAGTTTCCCACCAGCAGCCTCTTCAATGCGCTTTCGGTACGCCGCCTTGTTCACTCGTCCAGTAGTCGGTGCGTGTCGCTTCTGTAAGCGCAACTTGCGTTTCTCGAGAAACTCTGCAGTGTCATCGTCCAGCGACCCGAGTCCGTCGACGCGCTCCAGCGGCGTCATGTTGTTGATCTCTTCTTCGCGCGCAAGCATCCGCTCTCGCTCTTCCTCTGCCTGCTTGATCTTCATCTCGCGCCACTTGCGGATCTTGTCCTGTCGCTCCTGCTCCAGCCGCTTCTCTTCCTTGCGCACGCGACGGTGTTCGCGACGCACTTCTTCGCCCGCCGCACTCTGCGGGTCCAGCACTGCAACGATCGCACGGCACCATTTCTCGAGATCCACGCGGTTGAACGCCGCGACGTGCATCGACGTCGTGTTGCGTCCGCTCCCATGAGCCTTCGGGTCAACCTTGAGTTCAAGTCCGTACGACTCGCCCACTTTGAGCAGCCCATCGCCGTCCCAGCCGGCAAACGCGCTCACATACAGCGGCACTCCGATTTGCTTTCCACGCTCGCCTCCACGTTCTTTATCTCCAGCTCCTCCTCCTCCATCATCTCCTGGTTTAATCGACGGCGCGACCTCGTACATCTCCATCTTGCGGTTCATGTAGATCACGACGTAGCGCTCGACGAGCTTCTTGCTGCTGCTCGCTGTCATCATGCCGTTCAGATGCGGCGCGTGGAAGTTGTTCAGTCCGTTCTTGAACGGGTGCAGCAGCTGCTGCTGCGGCGCGCCACCGCCATTCGCAGACGCATGCGTGGGGCTGGTGGCGGTCGTCGGAACTGCGGTGTGTGCGGCGGTGCTGACGTCCTGCGGCTTGCAGAGCAGATAGCCCTCGTGCACGACCCACGGCGCGCGCATAGTGGAGCCTGTCGTCACTGTCGCTGTCAGAAGTGAGCGCTGCGTGCTTCGAGTATAGTGGAATGAAGTGAAAGCTGCAAGACAGAGCGCAGGTTTCCTGTTTTCTTTCTCTCTTTGCTTTCTGAGGAAAGAGAAGCAGGAAAGTGCTTTGAATAGAGCGCCCCCTCTCTCTCTCTCTCTCTCTCTTTTTTTGTGATGTGCTCGAATTGCTTACGCTCGAAAGCACGAAGAGTGTGTGACAAGACGAGAGGCACTTGTCAATTTTTTGTGCATTCGGTTGCAAGTTGAGGGGAGAGATGGGATTTGTGTTAGAAGCGACATGGAGCTGTTTGAGAGTGTGCGAGAAAGCGTCGAAAGATCACAGAACAGATATAACAAAGGTTGCAGGATAAGGGGGCTGGTCGCTTCTAAGACAATTGTGTCTTCACAGAATCCTCACAGTCGTTTTGAACAAAGACGAACACCTAGAATCACTATGTCGCTTGGAACAAATGCTCATACTCAGAATTAATGGGTACGAAGAGAAAGAAAGAGCATCTCACTCATTCACATCAGTCAGCATGAGACAGAAAGCAGTCTGATGGTGGGACTGAACGACTGGAGGCTGCAGGTTGAGTGGATTGCAGTGAGAATGGATCCGAGAAGGAAAGACTGGAGGGATACGCTGCTCTATGCTCCTCAACCCCAGCTTCATGCGGATTCCGAATGCGCATTCTCCAGAGCCACGCGATGGTCGTCACATTCTCATTATGACACGACTGGACATGGGCTAGCTGCGATGCACAATCGGGTGGATGCATTATACTAGCATTGGACACGAAGAGATATGTGCACCTAGACATCTCGAGATCTATGCAAATGCATGTGTGTTCAACTTCACTATCTAGCTGGATTCGTCTCTCGGTCAGTCTGTTGCTAAGCGCAATTGCCATCCCCACCCACTCGAGTTCTTCACTTCCACACACAAATCAACTCATTCGTCCGCTTTGCTCCATTCATATTCACCTGCTGGTGTTTCCCTCAGATGTGTTGCGCGGGGGGCTGAACCCGGTGACGCTCTGCATCGACTGCGTCTTGAGATCGCTGTCAAACTGGTCCAGGTTGAAGAGCTCAAACTGCGCATCGCTCGGTTGCGGTTGCTGGCTCTGGTGCGGTTGTTGCTGGGGGAACGCTCTTGCTGGGTTCATATTCACTGACAATGGTCCGCTGGACATCCACGGGAACGTCGGCGACGAGAGTCTTCGAGTCCGATCCGTGGCGCTGGGGAGCTGCAACAACCACAGCAAACACATCACAACATCAATAACCAGTTCACACCAAATGCACTGTCGAAATATGCAAAATGTATTGCCTTCTCTCGTTGTTGTGCATTCGCTCTCTCTTTTCTATATCTATCATCGTCGTCTTGCTGGTCGCTCCTCCACGAAACTATCCATTCCTAACTGGCTAATATCTACTTTCCCCACACGTATCGATACACCATACACATCCATCCAATCACAAACACTCATTCGCCCATACCTGCTCCATGCTGCCAAAGTGAGCTCCTGCTGGCGCTGCTGGTCTATAGATCGGCATGCTCGGCTTGAACGCGTCCGCGCCAGGATGCTGCATCATGGGACTCGGCATGCTGTTCATGGACATCGGCGAACTAGTGTTTCCTAACATCGACTCGTTTCCAGAACTGGATTGTTGTTGTTGCTGCTGTTGTTGCTGTTGCTGTTGCTGAAACGGTTGGTGCGACGGTGTGGGTCGGAAAATGCGCGCACTGACCGACACAGGGCTGTCAGTCTTCCAGAGATCGCGCTGCCCACCCTGCATTTCGTCCTTGATCCGCTTGTGCGACAGATTCATCGGCGGCTCGCTCAAACGGTACTGGTTCTGTTGCTGAAGCTGCGGTCCTACCACATAGCAACGATTTGAATTAGCAATGTTAGCTGACCCTCGACAATATCGATCATTCCCATGCAATCACACACAACCACTATCAGCAATTTGAACCAAAAGACGCATACCTGGCGGAGAAAGACCCGAAAACGATCCTCGCGCGTCGTTCGAAAATGGACTCGGCGAGGACGACGCATACCCCATCGGCGAGGTTTCCTGTGGAGCGTACTGCTGCTGTTGCTGTTGCTGAGCGTACAAATGCATCATGTTCATCGTCATGATGGTCGACTGCGGCGCAGAGTTCGCTCGGAGTCGTTGAGAGCACTGCTGCTGCTGTTGCTGCTGCTGCTGCTGCATAGGCACATAGTCGAACGACGCCTCGCCATGCACCATGCCACCGTGAGGCGACGGGCTCATGGTGTTCTCCGAGCTCATTCCACTCGAATAGCTCCCAGGCATCGGGTACACGAGCGAGTGATGCCTCGATGCCGGCGACGCAGTCGGGCGGTCAAAGTCCGGCATCATGCTTCCTTCCTATTTATCCACATAAAAGGAGAAACCACGACAACCCATGTGAGAACATGTATCGATCCCAATTGCAAACATTGGCGACTTACCCTCACTCGTTCACTAGGCGAGTTGTTGAACAGCTTCTGGAACGTGGACTGGTTTTGTTGCTGCTGTGGCGTTAGCGGCTGTTGTTGTTGTTGCTGCTGTTGCTGCTGGGGAGTAAGCGCTCTGGACGCTGGAAGCGGCGACGAGCTGACCGTCGCGACGCGGATGCTTTTGCCCTCCCGCATCGGTCCTTTCTTGCGGATCGATTGGCGCTGCATGCGGCGCATAGTCGAGTAGTAGCGGTTCTTGATCGCATTGTCCGTCCTAAACAGGCACCGATTGAAGCAGAGAATCAGTCATCCATCCATGCAGTGGTGCTAAAGCTCAGTGGCATTCAGATTGGTTGGCAGCGAGCGCTTTACCTGCCAGGAAGCATTTTCGAGATCTCAGCCCACTGGTTGCCGACGTTCTTGTGGCATTCAAAGATCACATAGTCCTCTTCCGCAGTCCACGCGTCTTTGCGCACCGACGGGTTCAGATGGTTGTGCCACCGCTCGCGGCACTGCTTCCCCACGCGACCGGGCAAGTGCATCGCGATGAGCGACCAGCGCTTCGCGCCGTACTGCTTCACGAGCTGCATCAGCTTTTCGTTCTCCTCTCGCGTCCAAGGTCGCTTGCTGTTCGAGTCGCCGCTGCTCTTGCGTCGCCCTTTCGACCCGCTCTCGTCGCCGTCCTCGTCCTCGTCGTCATACTGGTCATCTGGAAGATCGCTGCCGCCATACGCATGGCTGTCTGCTGGCCGAAGATACCCAGACGCCTATGCAGTGACGCGTGAAAACCAGCCACACACAACCATGAATAACACACGATCTGTGATTTCAGACACCGCGAATGATCGCCATCCACATACCTCTTGAGTCTGGTGCGGCGCGCTGTCCATAAGATCCATCGCATTGTGCTGCTGCTGGTAGTGACTGTTGTTGTGACCGAAGCTGTTGTGACCCATACCGCCCGCACCGACGCCCATCGCCAAACCACCACCACCCATGTTGCCACTGAGCCCGCTCATACCCATCGCGCTGCCGCGCATGTCGACGACCACGTCGCTGTCGTCTAGCTCCAGCATCTCGAGCTTGCGGTTCATCAGAAACGCTTTGCGGTTGGTTCGTTCGTGCGCTTAACGGAAGCGTAACGAAGAAGAGATGGAGCTGTTGAGCTAGACAGTTTTTTTGGATCTCTCACTCTCTCTCACTTTCTCTCACTCTCACTCTCTCGCGCGCGCGTTGCTGTTGTTTGGTCCGCCCTCTCGTCGTTCGCGTCGTTCTTGCTGTGTGAAGAGTCCGAGTGTGTGAAGCAGAGAAGGGAAGCTGTCGCTTCGCAATGGCTTATTGCGCTCAAGTGGCTCTTGACTCCTGTCTTTTAGATGGCAATAGATGGATCTGTCCATGCAGAGCTCTGTCGATAAAGGAGGCAGGTGACTTTCGGAATTTAGAAGGAAAGCGTCTTCTTTCTGCCCAAATATCCACAGCTGGCGGAAAGATATAGTGAGTAAATTACCAACCGACACATCGACCCACTTCAACATGCTGAGCGGGTGGGTCTTGCTTTGCAGACCCGCGAGAGCGGTCGTTCCGGTGTGCAACTGAGAAGAAAGGAGATATGGGTGGGTTTCGAATGTTCTGAGCCCGCGGGTTGTCCATTCTTTTCGTAACCGCCGTTTTGCCAGATGCGTAAACTACATCACTATGAAAAATCATTCAGAGAGATTGTAAAAGGAAGGAAGAAAAGAAACGAGAGAGGGAGGAGCGCGCTTCAAAAAAAGGGAGGAGGG
>JAASFO010001002.1:0-10523 GCA_023333815.1 Globisporangium recalcitrans
CCGGACAAGGACGAGATCGACTTTGTGCTCGCGCACGAGAGCGCGCACATCGCGAAGAACCACTCGGTCACCTGCGGCGTCTTCCTGCCGATCTCCATGCTGGGCTGCTGCTACATGATCAAGAAGATCCCCAACAAGCTGGTTGCTACGGTCGCTGGTTGCGCCGCGCTCGTGGGCGGGAACATGCTGCTCTCGTGGCGCATCGAGCACGAAGCCGACCACGTCGCGGCCGAGCAGGGCTTCGCGCGCGGCGGCATCAACTGCTTTGAGCGCAAGCTCTCGCGCAACTGCGAGCTGCGCACGCTGCTCAACACGAGCCTGATCACGGAGCAGGGCAACTACCTGGGCGACGCCGCGCACCCGCTGCTCACGTCGCGCATCGAGCACCTCACGCTCATCGCCAACGCGACCGCAGCGAGCGCGACGAGCACGCTGGAGAGCCACTCGGGCTGTAAATACTGTCTCAAAGTATGACGACCAGAGAGGTCAAGAGCCAAGTGTCAAGTGCCAAGAGCCTCGAGTCAAGAGAGAGAGAGAGAGAGAGAGATCGGACTGGAAGTCGCTCGCACGTCCATTTGCCAGTTTTGTAGCTATAGAGAAAAAGCGACGGAAGGTGGACATCGAAGCTGCCTCGGTCGTGGGAATCAGCCAGAGACTCCCTGCATGAACCTATTTAATTTACCACCAATGCGTGTAGAGCATTTTGACGCATCCACACTGCGCTCTCCGACCCTCACAGCGACGTCTTCCAGCGCACAGATCCGCAGTTGTGGGACGGATGCTCGACAGAGTCGTCAGACAACCAGTTCTGCGAGCTGATTGCAGGGTTGTTCGCCTGCAAGACATTCGATCGAGTGGAGGATTGACATACCTCCGATTTAGCGAGAATACGATTTAGCCAACCCCTACCTACCGATCAAACACTCTTGGTGGTACAAACTCGACTCACTCATACATTTAACAAGAGAAGAGTCCACCAAACAGCATTTGATCGGTGGTAAGAGCACGCGAGAGACTAAATCGCATAGGCGAACTGCCCGAGCGAAGACTCTCTCGTAGGGGAACTTCCCTACATCAATATTCTCGATCGGTTTCAATGCAACCCTTCGTCCGGCTTTACTGCGAACCAGTTCTAATGGAGAGCGAATGTGGCGGGAAGTTTTGGCGCGCTCCTTGCCTCGATCGATTCTCTCTTTGACACACTCACTTCCGAACGAGACCTCCAGCAGACAACCGCAGCAGAAGCTCCAGAGACAGCGATGAGAACGCGCTCGCAGCCCAGCGTCTGGACGCAGGCTCGCCAGCTCGCGCTCCAAGAACAACAGCAGCAGCAACCGCTGAGTGCGTGTGAGAAACAGCCCGAGCATGTGCGCAAGACTCCATTGCAGAGGAAGCGCAAGCTCCACGTCGTCACGACGGACGTCCCTGCAGCACCACCTGTGTCGTCATCGCCAGCTAGTGGCATGAAGTCGATCCTGGACTACATCTCCCCGAAGAAGGCGAAGTCTGAGGAAACGGCAGCAGCGCAGCCAGTGGCATCAAAGCCAGTGGCGTTGGCAGCCTCAGCGTTCAAGACCCCGATGAAGAAGAAGCCGTCGCTGCACATTGACACAAACGCTGCGACGATGAACCAGAGCGGCAAAGTGACGGCGCTGACGACGCTGTCTGTTGCTGAGTCTACTAATGACGGAGACACTGTCGAGCGAAAGTCGATTATGGACTACATCTCCCCCAACTCCAAGAAGGCAAAGCTGGAGAGTGATCGCAAGGCAGCAGCTGACGCGAAGGCGACCTTGCCGCAAGCAGAAAGCCCAGTGGCAGCAACTGCACGCCCGAGCATCCGCCGCACGCTGTCGTACACGAGCGAAGACGTGCTCTCGGACTCGAGCGTGGACAACCTCGACGCGCCTGAGGACGCAGAGAACATTCTCCTGCGCGTCTGCGGGTCGAATGCTGCACAGTGGAGGCAACCGCTTGTCGGCAGAGAAACCGAGCAGGCGACGATCGCCTCGATCCTCAACGGTGTCGCCGACAGCGAGAGTCGACGGAGTTTGTTCATCATCGGACCTCCTGGAACGGGCAAATCGTCCTCTGTTGACCAGCTGCTGGGCGAGTACGAGCGCCGCAGCGCCTCCGTGAACGCCGTCATCCGCATGAACTGCAGCACGTACACGAACCCCATCGCGCTCTACGCGGAGATCGACGACCAGCTGTGCGCGCGAACGCCCTGGAAGCTTCCGTACCTGGACCCGTACTTCCTCGACGAATTTCTGGACGACGCGGCCAAGAAGCGCACCAAGCGCGAAACGTGAGTACCACAAAACACTCTCTGTCTCTCTTGTGCGATTCTTTCCAATGCGCTTGCTCACACTCTCCTTTCTTTCCTTTGTTCTCTTTGCAACAGTGTGCTCGTATTAGACGAAGTGGATCAGCTGCTGCGCCTGCCGCCCACTGCGCAGAAGCACGTGCAGGACATCCTTCGCTTCCTGGTTCGATGGGCGGCGCTGCCGTCTGCACAGTTCAAGTTCATCGGCATCATGAACGGCGTCGACATGCACGCGCAGCTGGAAGCGTTCCTCCCGCGAGACCTCAACGTGCCGCACGTGCTCTTCCCAGCGTACACGCACAGCGAGCTGCTCGCGATTCTCAGCGCGCACGTGGAAACCGCAGCTGATGCTGAGCACCGCTCTGTGTCTGCTGATGGACTGGTGGAGCGCCGAGCGCTCGAGCTCATTGCGCGCAAAGTGGCGTCGCGAGACGGCGACGTGCGCCGCGCGATCAGCTTGCTCCAGCAATGCGCGCGCTTCTGTCTGCGCCGCAGCGAGAGCGCGGAAGCGGAATCGAAACGCGACAGCGACGCGTTCCACAAGATTACGCTCAAAGATGTGCTCGCGTGCTCCAGTGCGATGCTCGCGAGCGGTCCCGTGCGCGACGTGCACCAGCTTCCTCGTCTCCCGAAGATCCTGTTGTATGCGATCACGTCGCTCGCGCCAAGCGACGGGAAGCCCTGCGACATGGGGGTCGTGAGCCAAGAGCTCGCTCGCCTGCGTGCCACCTCCGGCTTTGCGTGGATGCCGCTCTTCAAGCGCGACGACCTGCAGGCGCACCTCGCGTCGCTCGAGTGCTACGCGCTCGTGAAGCGAGCAGCCGGGGCAGCGTCGCGTGCGTCGAGCAAGAACTTCTGGAAGGCCAAGCTCACGTCCGCCGTCACGCTGGACGTGGTGGACAAGGCCATCCAGGACGACCCGCTGCTGTGCACGCTCACGCGGCGCGCATAGCTCCTCACAGAGATGCTTGCAGCTCTTCGCGATATTGTCCACACTGTGATTAGAACAGAGAAGTATCGTCCACCGTTGGTCGACATTAGAAGCTTAAAATTGTGCATAAAGATAATAAAAGCGTATTTACCTTGCTTGTTTGTTGATCGAATTCTTCCTCTTCATAGATAACATGCGGGATGCAGGTGGACACATTTCCTGGGTGTCGTTCTTAGATGGACGCTACTAAAATTGGTCTTGCTTTCTTCTCATCGATGGGACCCCATCATTGAACCGACAGCTCCATTCCCATTCCCATTGCTGCTGTGCGGCGTCGGCGCCGTCTCGATGCGCATCTGGTTCTCCAGCGACGCCTGCGCCTTCTGCACGAGCAGCGCCAGCAGCGACCGGTTGAGCGACTTCTTGACGTGCGACGGGATGCGCTTCTCCACCGAGTCCTGCACGGCGCGCGGCAGCTCGCGCGAGATGAACTTGAGGATCTCCACGCGGTACATGCACGCGGCTTCCGAGTTGGCCGCGTGCTGCTGCTGCGACACTGGCGAGCTGGGCTCCTGCACGCGCGCGAGCAGCTGCTGGATGTCCGACACCACCGCGTCCGCGACAGCGTCCACTTCGTCGGACGACGGCTGCTGCTGCTGGATGCGGATGAAGCCCAGGATGCGCGCGATGATGCAGCCCAGCAGCTCGCCGCGGGTCTGCGCCGCGGTCATGCTCAGCTGGCGCACTGCTGCGTCCGGCGCGGTCTCGCGCACGACGCTACTGTCATCGCGTATCCGCTTGAAGCCCGCGGATTGGTTGGCACTGGTGTTGGCGGCGACTTCAGCGCGGTGTCGGTGGGACGACGACGACGAGGACGGAAGCATCATCCCGGATCGGTCGTGGCCACCAACGCCCGAGGAATGACGGACCCCTGCGCCTGGGAATGGATTTACGAACCGCGGCAGCTGCTGCTGATCGTAGTGGTGGCGTTGCTGCTGCTGCTGTTGCGTCTGTTGCTGCTGCTGGCGACCGTAAGAGCTCCAGTCCACGCGGTCGACGAACGACATCCCCGCGGGGGCGCTTCCCGGTCCGCTTCGGAACGAGAACACGGGGCTCAGATGGCTCGCTGTCGTAGTCGTCGCCCCCGCCGGCACGTGGTGGACGCTCGAGATCACGGACTGCAGCGGACGCAGCTCGTACGTGGTAGCCGGACTGCGCTTCGTCCCGTCCTGCTTTGCATGCATGCCACTGCTGCCACTGCTGCTGCTGCTGCTGCTGATGGAGCTAGGGATCACGTGCGTGCGCGACGATGCTGAGGCTGCTGACGAAGATTGCATGGGCACTTTGATCTGCGGCGGCGGCAGACCCTGGTGCAGCTGCAGGAGCGCATGGTGATGTTGCTGCTGCTGCCCTCCTCCTCCGTGGACAGACATAGACGGCAACTGTGGGTGGTGCGCAATGGAGGAAGAGTGCGCGTCGCGTCCGCTTTGAGCCAACGACGCATGTCCTCCTGCAGCGGACGATGACGAAGCCGACGGGGTCGACGATGGAGTTGACGGGTGGTGGTCGAACATGGACGTCCCTGGCACTACTATTGGCGCCACGGGTGGCGTGGCTCCTCCGCCCTGGCTCCTGCTGGTCATGAGTGCCTGCATGACGCTCATCATGTGCTTGTTGAGCTGCTGGACTTGCTCCTTGAGCCCAAACACCTCGGCGCGCAGCTCGTCCATCTCGGCGCGCTCGATCGTCGAGCGGCCATCCGCGATCGTGCGGCGCTTGATCTCCCGCAACAAGTCCTTGCGGCCGCGCACAAACTTGTCGTGGCGGAACTCCCACCACTCCTTCGGGTCCACGCTCGCCGCGGTCTCGGCGTCCACGCGCACTTTCCGGAACCCGTAGAAGTTGAGCTGCCGCACGAACGAGCTAAAGTTCTTGTGCTTGAAGTAGACCGGGATGACGTGCTCCGCGAACTCGATCGGCTTCTTCACGATGAAGCTGTCGCCCGCTGGCGCGGACCAGCCGGCGATCTCCGGCGCGCACTTTTCGAGCATCTCGTACGTCTTCTCCAGGAACATGGGCGGGTCCTCCAGGCGCCGGCGCTTCGCCGCGGTGGCCGAGCCTTCGCTGCCGTTCGGCGTGTTGAGACCGCTGTCGTCCGCGGGTGAGGTTGGCGCCGACGCCACGGACGTGGGGGACGTCGTGTTGGTGCCCGTTGCAGTCGCGGCGTCGATGCGCAGTGCGGCTTGCGTGTCCGCGTCGTAATCGTCCATCTCGTCGTCCTCCTCGTGGCGATGGACACGTCCACTGCTGGTGCGCGACGCGGATGTGGACGCACTGGCGGTCGGTGGGGACGCAATGCGGACCTTGATGGACGCCAAGATGCCCTCGCTCTTGCTCGTGTTGGTGTTGGTGTCATTGTCCGGTTTCGTAGAGGTCGGCGGCGGCGGTGGTTTCACTTCGTCCTCGGATGCGGTCGCAGCTCGTTTCTCTTTTTTCGGACGCGTCGTCTTTACTTCAGCCACGACCGCATCCGCATCCGCACGCGCATGCGCATCCTCGACTAGTGGTTGCTGTTGCTTCTCCTCTGCGTCCGCCGCTTTTGTCTTGCAGACCGCCGCGCTGCCGTCCGCTTTCCTGCGGGACGAGCGTTTCATGCCCATCGCGTCTGCTGATCTCTGGCGCTCCGACAGCCCCATTTATCCGATTCAAAGTGGCTGCAGATCCTCAGCCAGCCACACGCCACGCACAAGTCAGGCGCTCTTGATTGTCGCCGTCACCAGAAGATCGATCGAGAGAGATAGCTGCGCTCGTCGCGGTCGTTCCGACAGTGACCAGCAGCAACCTCACTCGTTCTTCTTGAGAGAAGAAAAGAGAAGAGAGAAGGAAAGCAAGGGAGCCACTTTTGGAACGCAGTTGCCCTTTTGTCTGCGAAGCTTCGATTTCCGGCTGCGATGTCACAACGCCAACCTATCATTACACACAGCCGTGATTGGCCGAAAATAGCTCCAAGTCGCTTTTTGTCTTATTTGCATCTGTTTGTTTTCCTCGAGTCGAAGCAAAAAGCGCGCCAAGTGGCCACAAACCACACTCGCACTTGTGAAGGAGGAAGTGGTGGGTTCAGCTGAGCTGCGTCTGTTGTGGTCCATCCATCGTGCATGAAGATAGATGCGATGGCATAACAGCATGGCGTCCCATTATTTGGACCGCATCGGATTCTTCGAAAGTATCCGATCGTTTCCCTTTCGAATGACTTTTGTGTGTGGATCTACAACAACAAAATCGGACGGGAGAGAGTCAAGAAGAAGCTTCGGATTTCGATCGCGGCTTCTGGATAGGCCGAAAACCATGACAATGAAAATGCATCATTGGCGAAAAAAGTGAAAGCCGATAAAAGTACTGTACGCCACACAGTAGGATTGATGTGAATATGAGACAGATAGTTTTGTGTCGTTTTGTTTGTGGCACAAACTGATTGTCGATGGATTTCTTCTCACCAAACAAGGAGAAATCAAAGGAAAATGCCGATGCAGTGTGCATTCGGTGACGCACGCACTCGAATGCACAAACGAGCGAGGTTTCTCCTTGTCCATTCTGTCGCTTGACGCACACGCGCTGATGGGATCGTCGTGAACAATATTGCTTCTGCACTGCATTTCTGTGGTTGTGGAAGTCGCACTGTTTGCCAGTGTTTTTGTGCATTCGAGTGTGGACCACCTGATTCGACAATGATGAAGTGTCTCTGTTTCCACGTGGTCCACACACTCTTGACTTTTTGAATATTCAGGAAAAACTACAGTACTCAAAACGAGTGCATTTCTATTTCGAATCGATTTCTAACTTTCACACAAAAAGTCCCAACTTGACTGACATCGCTAGGCAATGGTGCAGACGCATTGAGATTCGCAAACAGCAATGGCGTCGACGAGCTCTTCGCACCGCGAGCTGGCGGCTCAGCTCATGGCGGCGCAGTCCACTGGCACTGCAGGTACTACGCGGCATTGCTCGTGCGGCTCTCGCTAGTGCTGCAGTTGTTCTCGCTCATCTTGCGTGTGCGTCTGTGTCGTGTAGGCTTCGTCCAGGAGCGCGTGCACTCGACCACCATCGGAGTGGAAGCCACGGCGGCGTTCCTCCAGCAGCTCGTTCAGGAGCTCGAGGATGCGACTGCCGAGTTCCTGTTCCCAGGCGCTCAGGCGCTCGAGCACGAGCAGGAGGTCGAGCTTGGAACGCTCATCACGGCGTCGTCGTTGGTGAGTCGCGTGCGTGATGGTTGTTGGTGCAGCTTTCTCCCTCCCTCTCTTATTTGTCAATGTGGTTGCTCTCTGGATGCGAATGCTTGCCGTGACAGAGCGTGCGCTACGTGACCGAGCGCGACGCGATGCTGCCGCTGCTGAGCCGCTTCCGTGCTGCTTTCTCGACGGTGCTGCACTTCGACGCGTGGGGAAAAGCATTCATCGGACTCAAGGTTCGTGCGCGAAGCGCATTGATCTATACACTCTCGACACCAGCGACACTGACGAATAGAACCGATCGCTTTGTTTGCAATATCGCGTAGACGGTGGCTCTGATGGCGTCGACGCGCGTCCTCGAGGCGTTTGGCGCTCAAGTTGACGCTGAAGACGTCGAGCAGGAGCTCAAATGGCTCGTGGAGCTCTTCGTGCCGCCTGAGGAGAACGAGAACCAGTGGCTCTTGGACCTCTTCGCGCCACAAGATGCCGCGTTGTCGGTGCAGAAAGCCGACTACTTGCTTCGTCCAACGTGCGAATACGTCTCGGTCGCCTCGCAGACGCACGAGAGTGTGCGAGACGCGATCTACTCGAAGGTACGCGCTTGAATGTGTGTGTAGGCTCAGTATTCAGCAGAAAAAGGTTGGCTGACTCGAGCTTAATGTTGATGCTGGACGATCTCCGTAGACCCTGCCGCAGCTGCTGACGCTGGTGCAGCGCTTTGGAGACGAGTACTCGGGTGAGGTCACTGTCGCTGACGCGACGCTGAACGAACTGGTGACGACCATCGCGGTTCTCTTGGAAGAGAGGCTCCCACGCCCTGCTTCGAACGTGTTCGCGTTGCTCCCAGTGCCGTCGTTTGTGGAAGAGAACTCTTCGTCCGATGCGCCTTCTGCCGCCAAAAGCACGGACGAAGACGGTGATGGTGACGAGGACGAATCGCCGCTGAAGTTCTCCAACGGCGATAGCTCGGTCTACCAGTGTGTCGCGACGCTCTGTGGCTGGCTCAGCACTGCGGGACGGAGAACGTCGGCTGCGGTCGTGCTGCCGGACCTGTGCCATTCGATCTACCTGAACGACCCCGAGCAGAACAACACGGACATGGTCGCGACTATCGTCGAGGCTATTGTTTCGAGGTAGGTGCTGCCCACCGCTTGTTCGTACTCGCGTGTTCTCGACGCTGCTGCGCGACTGAACATCGTCGTTATTGTTGTTTACCCCTGTGTAGTTTGCGCGAACTTGAACTGAAGACCGTGCTGGATGTCGAGTATGCGAACACGCTCTTGGAGTCGGTGCGCGATCTCACTCTGCGTGTCCCGCACTTCAAGGCGGACTTGGTTACCGCGATGTACAACGAACTGCGCTAGGTGATGCCGCGTCTCGAGGTGAGCCAGTCTGCGGTCTTGAGAAATGGGATCCCAGTCGTGAAGAGTCGACTAACCTCTGTTGCGTCTCATCTCGTTCCTGTCGTTGTATTTCCAAGAGCGCGATCAAATCGTCGGGTGCCGAGAGGGAGGAGCTCCAATCGATCAAGTCCACCTGCTCGAAGGTCCGTCAAACGCTCGTGGAAGCGTTCGTCGCGTGGATCTATAACGCCGGCGCTGTGAACTTTGCGACGCACGAAGCGGACTTTCTGGGCGAGACGTCGACCAAGCTCGCTGATCCTCGCATCTACGGCGACGTGATCCACGTTGTGCGCAAGGGAGCGGAGACCGATGCGCTAGAGACGGAGCTGTCGTCACTGGTGGGAAAGTGCGCTCTCTTGCTCATCCAGGCACTGAAGCAGCTGGACCGCTACACCAAGGTGCGTAGAGGCAAAGCGAGTCTACTTGTGTCGCACTGTCAGACTGTTATTGGGAGACTAACTTGCATCCTTGCGTTTCGTTTCTTGGTTCGCAGATCACGGCGAAGCAAATCGTCTCTGCTGTCACGCGCGTTGCCAGCGCAAGCGGAAGATTGGTGGCTCCTTACGCGGACGACCTTGCGTCGCCTCTCCTGGTCTCCATCGTGGACGGCTCCTGCAAGGGCAAGACTCTTCGCGCCAGACTCGAAGCAGTGGCGTGCGTTGTGCTCGGAAGTTCGGAGGATGAAGCGTTCGAGGTAGAGACTCTTCATTGCCACCTGCTTTTTTCTTCCTTCATCCTTGACTGACAAGTGCGCTTGGATCCATTGTCTCCATACTGCAGGTTGACGCCCACCCGTGGATCGCCCAGTACGCTGGCGTTCTCCTCGACAAGGCGGAAGCCGAGAGTGCCCACACACTGTCGATTCTTTCGAACGTGGTCTCTGCGTCGCCACTCTTGTTGGCACAAGTCGCGGCGGCTTGCGCTCAGAAAACGCAGGTTGTCGGACAGATCTTCCACGACTCGCTCTCTCGCTGGCCATTGTTTGAAGAAGACGTCGACAGCGTCATTCTGACTCTCGAGATCCTCAAGGCGCTGCTTGGAGACAGCTCATTCCGCACGCTGCTTGACCCAGCAAGGATCGCCTCGACCGTCCAGAAGCTTTCCGAAAATGCAAAGACCGACGATCTTGAGCTTGTCGTCGCTGCTTGCAGCGAAGTGCTTGCGTCGGATTTCCTCGAAGCCAAGTAAACCAGAGGTTACCCTTCATCGCAATACACTCGGGCAGTCTGCTGTACTTTTTGTTGCGGATGTCGCATTACTGCTGCTGGAGGTGTGGCACAATCAGTTCACCATTTGCGTTCCATCTGCACACGTTCCAGTAGAAGCTGGATCGCCATTGTTCTTCGCTGGTCTGGGAACTCTCGTACACGAGTCCATCGCTCGTGAAAACCTGCACGCGCGGCCGATGAAGCGTTGCCGTACAGCTCGGATGGAGAGATGAAGCCACTCTGCAGCGGTACGAGAACCCTGTGGGTCAGCACAAAGAGAGTGAGTGGACTGGAGCTGCGTATTCGCATCTCATCACACACACCAGTTGTTGTCAATGTATGTACCTCTACTGCACGCCAGCGTGAAAGTGTGGAATTCACAATCTCCCACTTGTCCTATGTGCTCCAGCTTGACTTGATCTTCGTAGG
>JAASFO010001003.1:0-10499 GCA_023333815.1 Globisporangium recalcitrans
AAAAGTTACGATTGCCAAGTTCCCCACAGCCAACCACTCATTCAGTCACACTCAAACCCCCAACAGACTTCAGTCTCTCGCCCTGAGCTTTCTTCAGGCGTCGACCGCCGCGAGCCGCGTCACCCGCACGCTGAGCGGTCCGTCGATCGAGAGCGTCGCGGTCTGGCGGTACTTGATCGCGTGCGGGTCACGCTCCGCGGTGATCTCGAATTTGCTCAGCAGCGCCGCCATGGCGATCTTCATCTCCACGAACGCGAACTTCATGCCGAGACAGATGCGCAGTCCGCCCAGGAACGCCGAGAACTTGAACGGCGAGACAGGCAGCAGCTTGCCCGTGTCGGCGTCGACCCAGCGCTCGGGCTAGTGAGCTGCTGCACGTCCTCCATGCTCGGCACGAGTTGGCTACCGTCCATGAGGCTCGGCAGCTTCTCGGCAAGCTCGGCGCGGATCTTCTCCAGTACAAATGGGTTCCGGTTGACCATGATGAGGAACCACGACATGCTCTGCGACGTCGTGTCGCGACCGGTGGACAAGAAGCTCACGGCTATGTCGCGGATGAGGTTGGCGTCGATCCGTGGTGATCTTCACGCCGTTCGCGTGCTCGGTCGCCTCTTTCTCGAGGAAGAGCGAGATGAGATCCCAGCTATCTGCAGCTGGGCTGCTGTTGCTCGTCATGTGGTACCTTGCTGGCGTTCTCGGTGCGGCGCGCGATCGAGCGCGGTCTTATAGCACCACATCTTGCCATTGTGTTTGACCGACTCATCGAGGAGGAAGTCGTGCAGCTTCTCTCTGTTCTTGATGAGACTCATCGTGTGGTCGAAAAACGGCACCACGCACTCCTGTTCGCCCGGCATGAGCGTATACCCGAGCAGCGCGAAGAAACAGGAGAGCCGGGCGTGAGCTGCGGCAGGAAGCCGTCGATACCAGTGGTGAGCAGCTCCATGAACGCAGAGATCGCGATCCTTGCCTGTTCCTCCCATCTTTGTGGCAGCATTGTGCAGGAACAGGACGGATTTGGTGTGTCAAAAAGAATCGCAACGCATCCGTTTCGATTATTTTGGCTGTAGCCAATCATCAGTTACTGTTTCTAATTGTAGCCAATAGGGATGGAGCTGAAGGTTTTGATGACTGTTGGGAAGAAGCGAGAGTTGACATCTGATATTTTATTGTCCCCAGTTTCTTCTTCTCGCGTGGTCCACGCGATGCAAAATGGAGAACTGAGCAGCGACTTTGTGGCGAATGCGATGTCTGAAGAGCTCCGCAACTCTGAAATGGTGGCAAGAGTCTCAGAGCCGGGTTGAATCCATGCAGCCGAGTGTTCTCCGCGGTTTCGTCTCTTTCGATCTGAGGGCTTCACACTGTCAGAACAACACGCAGAGAACACGGCCAAACACAATCCAGACCGAGCCAACAGTCGCATCTTGCACGCAACGTGTTCGAAGCGTAAGCTCGGCTAGCTGACTTTATCAGGCTGACGCTGCGAACAAATCTTGGCACTCCCTTAGTGAAATCAAGTGACTTGCCGAGAATCGAGAAAGCTGAAGGCATTTCAAGATCGCAGAGAAGGTCTCGTGACGCACAGATCAGGATTGTTCGACAATGGAACTCTAAGGAACACTGGTTTTGGTGCTCGTAACTGCAGCCATCTTGAAGAGTCGTCGCTCTCAAGTGAGCATGCAATACAGCGCCTCACTCTATGACAACCAGCAGGGACATCCGCGAATACTCTGTCAGCTGCTGAACTCCATCGCAGCGGGCGAGGCACGACGGCGCACAGCTTCTCGTGGTTCATGGTCATGATGAATCGGTACCCGGACGTGAAGAAGAAAGTGCGCGACGAGCTGCAAACCCAGCTCCCCGAGCTCTGCAGCGGCGCCAAGAAAGCGCCGACCATGGACGACCTCCAGAAGCTCGTGTACCTCGAAGCCGCGCTCAAGGAAAGCCTGCGTCTCAACCCGCCAGCTCCGGCGAACGGCCGAACCGCGAACCAAGACACGACGTTGAGTGATGGCACGTTCCTCAAGGCGGGGACTCGTGTGCTTTTGCCAACGTACGCGGCGTCGCGCATGACCTGGGTCTGGGTCATGACGCATGCGAGTACAAGCCCGAGCGCTGGATTGACCCGGAGACTGGGAAGCCTCTGGTTGTGTCGCCGTACAAGTTCATGATCTTCCACGCTGGACTGCGTCTCTGCTTGGGTATCAAGCTGGCGATGATGGAGCTCAGGATCGTGCTCGCGACGATGCTCAGCAGATACGACATCACGACGCTGCGGGACCCGTTCGAGATTTCCTACGAGACGTCCATCTCGCTGCCGATCAAAGGCAGCATGCTCGTGACTGTCGAGCACGCCAATGCTGGAGCTGATGCTGCTAATGGAGCTGCTGTGAAGGCTCCAGAAACGTTGGAGACTGGTGCTGGTGGAGCGTGATGAGGGAAATGTGATTCCCTCGGGCTTCAAGATTGTCGTGTCTCCGTCGCGTTCTTGTGTTCGTTCTCGATCTATTCACTGTATGCTTTTTTCCCCTTACTAAAGAATGCAGAGGACCAATAAATGCCAATGTGTTAGAAGTAACCCTTGATGAGAAGCGATTGTTACCTACTCGATTGGCTCTTTCTGGTCCACGTGCGTGACACGTGTGGTGGCTTTGGATCACCACATAAAGCGCGCGATCGTGCCGTCCACCCACTGGTAGGGCTTTGCCAGGAAAATGTAGATCGTAATCGCGTTGACGAGCGCGTACGCGAGTATGGTCGTCCACAATTGGAGTGGCGGTTGCTGAGCAAGATGGAAACGATGAGGAGGAGGTTCAAGTAGGCTCTGGGGGCAAATCACACAGTCCTGACACTGAGAGCAGCTCACCTTTCCGGTGTTCAAGTGGAAGAGGATGAAAGGGATGAGGAAGTATCGAGGTCTAGCGAGAAACAGATACACACACACACATTTCACACCACGTTAGCGCCTGTTCCAAAGCGCGCAGATCAAAAGGTAGCAAGGAAAAATGAGCTTACTCAACGAGAGGCGACGGCACGAGGACCAAAGACACTGCGATCGCGTACACGAGCATCCAGAGCGGCGTTTGGTTTCTTCCTGTTCCACCCAAGCAGATACACAATTAGTTCACATGTTGATCAAGTCGCACTGATCAAGATCACTCGAAGGACGTACGCAATTCCGTCCAGCAGCGCCAGCCAAGGAACAGGTACAGCGAGCCGGGGAGGTACTTTGCGAGCGCGTGCTTGAGGAAAAACTTTCGCCAGACGTAGAACGTGTAGTGGCGGTTGTCCGCGCGCATGAACTTGTGCACGGGGCTGAAGAACGCGATCGTGGACAGCATCAGCGCGACGATGCTCACCATGAGCAGCAGACCCTTTGGTTCTTTCGCGTTGCGGCGCACCGAGTCAGCAAATGTCTTGATATTCGACGGCGTAAAGAGACTCGTGCCAAAGCCCGAGGCGGCGGCGACGATGAAGTACAGAAGCTGCGCGCCGTGGAAACCCGCTTCGTGGTTGGATTTGTCGCCGACCACGATGCCGCCGTTCTTGAGGAGAAAGATCACAAAGCCCAGTGCGATGACCACGAACGGCCACACAAGTTGCACGAGCGACACGAGATTCGTGAACACGACCACGACAAAGTTGATCAGCACACGGCGAGCACTGCGTTGTGCATGCCAGACAAGCGACAGAGCAGCATTGTTAGCATCCCACCTGTAGAGGTAGCAAATTATCAGGAAGTGCATCGTAAGCGCACATACCTGTTGCGAATAACTGTCGAGTTGCCGAGTCCCGCGTCTTGCTTCGTGGTTCTACACCAGACACACAGAACAGCAGTCAGCAACAGAAGCAGACTTGAGCGTCACTACCAGAATTGCCTGGTGGTTGAGCAGACAGGCGGCGCACCCGTAGATGTAGTTGCCGTGCGAGAGCTCGACGCACTTGACGACCACTGTTCCTGCGACGAACGCGACCCAGATGATGTTGGTCTGGCGAAACAGCACCGCCACAGCACCGCTCTGACACATTTTCACATACCCAGAAGAATCAGTCAATTCGTGCAGGCAATAAAAGGCGTCACACACACACACATACAACGCAACGCACCAGAGCACTGAGAATGTAGCTGCCGCGCGCCGACGGGTACGCCAACAAGTTCACTTTCTCGGCAAAGTAGTACATGAGCAGCACGAAGAACGTCGCGCCGCTGTCCGTGTAGAAGAGGAACGCGAAGAAGAAGTGGACGGGGAACGCTGCGGTCATGAGTGCGTGCGCGACGCTGTTCGAGTCGCCAGGCTGCGTCGCGCAGAGAAAGAGAGAATAAATGCAAGCACAACGCAATGAGTGAACTCTGAGACAACCCTATCGCAATCGTGACGAGCAGCCAGCCAGTCGATCGACATACCGCAGTGAGCGCTCGAAGCTTCATGATCAGCAGCGCACTGCCCATCGCGAAGAGCACGTTGACGCCGCGCAGCACAGCGGGCGAGCAGAACGCCGCGCCAAACAGCACCGCGCCGTGCGCATAGAGCGTCGAGACGAGATAGAGTCCCGGGAACGTCGTGATCTTTGGGTCCCATGCAGCTGCATAGCATTGCGCAGCCAGCGTAGGTTAGTAGGGTTGGATGCGAGCGCGAAGGTGCTGATGGCGAGACAATAAACCACAATCAGCCACGCGTACCGAAGTCGCCGTCGCAGTACTTTTGCGTCTGCGGGATGTGGAAGATCTCGTCCTGCAGCACAAAGAGCAGCGCATTCTATCAGCATGCATGCGTCCCTACCTACACACTCCCTTCGTGCTCAGCAGCGCACACAATTCGCCACCCACGCGACCGCTCCGCACGGACACGCGCCATATCCAGTCACCCCCCACACTCACCATGTAGGGCTCTGGCGCAAAGCGGTTCACCTGCGCCAGCACCGCCGCGTACACCGCGCCGAGCGCGAGCACCACAGCCGCGTCCGCAGAAGCGCCTGTGTCGTGTGCTCCTCTCGCCATCTTCGCTGCTGCCACCTGCGCGTGGAACGCGGCGTCCGAGCCCGTGCGCTCGTGCCTCGTCGAACTCATCGCACTTGCTGTGCCAATTTGCTCTGACGCGATCAGACTCGACCCAGAAAAATCAAAATCGAGAAATCGAGGGTTGTGTTGTCGGAACAACAATAATTCATTGTCGTTTGAACACAAACCAGCAGTTGGCTCGAGTTGGACTTCCTATTTAACTTTGACCCATTCAGGTTTGATTGCACATATTTTGGAAGAATTTGCTGGAACCAGCAAACCCCTTTTTTTTTTGTTTGCTTGCACGAGTTTTTCCCATTCACACAACAACAACAACAACGAAACAAAGCAAGTGGTGCTTGCTTTGTTCGACTTGCGGAAAGCTTGCGCAGCGCAACAAGATCGCGCGCGCGTGTTCGTTCCATGGCGAGCGCGGGCGGTGCATCCTCGTCCTCCGCGGCGGTGGAGAGCGCCGTGAAGGGCAACGCGGCGTCGACGCTCAAGTCCTCGGTCTCCGTGGCGTTCTCGTCGCAGCCCGTGGCGCCTGTGGTGGTGAACAGTCATGCGCGGCGCCAGTCGAGCGACGCGTCTCCGTCCTGGTCCGGCAGCAAGAGCAGCCCCGCCTCCACCGCTGCAGCAGGAGCCGCACCAGTGGCGCCTGTGAACGCTGACGGTGAGAGTAACCAGGCTCGCCAGACGCGCCATTCCCAGCAGCAGCAGACTCACAGTCGCGGGAGTGGCAGTGCGAGCGGAGGCGGTGGGTCGCGCATGAACACGACACCACCGTCGCCATACAACAGCAGCAGCGACCAGTCGGAGACCTCGGATGAAGAGCGCGGCAGCAGCAAGAACGCAGTTCATGCGAAGAGCGGCGCTGGTGTCACCGCCAGCAACGACGGTCAACAACAGCAGCCGCAGTCGCGCAAGAGCAGCGGCTCCTCTGCGGCGTCGCTGCCGGCGATCTCTGGCGCGGCGCTGCTTCAACTACGCGGCAGTGGCGGTGGGGGCATGAACAGCATCCAACCGGGCGAGAAGCGTGGAGACGAGCAATACGAAGGTGGCAACAGTGCAGGCGCTCCTGGTGGTGCGAGTCGCCAGTACCGTAATCGCAGCCGATCACGCAGCCGCGAGCGACCGGAAGCAATCGCGGGACGCTGGAGCAGCAATAACGACAGCGTGAATGCGAACGCGGGAGACAAAGACGTGAACATGGGAGGACGTCCAGAGGACCGATCGAGCTTCTCGGGCTCGAGCGAGGACCGCGAGCTGCGCATCATGTTCCACGGACGCGAGATCTACGCAGACGACCTCATCGGCCTGCGCGTGGCCAAGACGTTCGTCGGTCACGGTCGCTTCCTTGGACAGGTTTGTACAGTCTCTAGCATTCCTGTTGGATCATATTGTAGTATGCGGACGGGATTATTGATTGAACTGTTCCATGATTGTGTGTTTGTGTCATTGTGTAGGTGGTCAAGTTTGACGAGCCAACGTCGCTGTATACAGTCGTGTACGCGGACGGCGACGCCGAGGAGCTCAACATCGACAACACGATCCAGATCCTGATTCAAGACGAGATTGAGCGTGCGGACCCGTCGCTGCCTCCGGTGTCGTCGGCATACGCGAAAGAAGTGTACCCGTCGCGTCCTAACAGTCCCGAGATCACCGGCGCAAAGGTATCTGGATCATCTTCTCAGCAACAGCGATCCCAAGGTCCACCGTCGTCGGTCGGCCCAGTCCAAGGACCAGTGGCTGTCGTCCCGACCCCACCGCCAGCTCAAGTCGCTGCTGCAAGCGCTGTTCCTGGACCGCGCGCATCGCTGCAGATCAGCGAGCGAGAGGCGCAGTTCGTGGTCGGACTCTTTGAGAACCACGCACTCCCCGTGCTCTTGCGCGAAGGCTGGAAGATTCAGACGAGTCAGTCAGGCACAGAACAGCGGTTCTTCGCGCCGCAGGGACATTTCCCAGGTGCTGGACGTGTGTTCACGTCAGCGCTCGCTGTCGTGGAGCTGATTGGCTCGGACAATGAGCTGCTGAGCGTGTGCTTCCCGCAGAACGTGCACTCTGCGATCCTGTCGCTTTTCCCCGAATCATCTCGCTTGCGTGAGAGCAGTAGCAACCATACCCGCAAGCGAGTGCCAGTAGCTCAAGTGGAAGCAGAACCTTACGACATGAAGCGTCAGCGACCTGGTCGAGATGAGATGGGTGGTGGCGGTGGACCACCGACTAGCCATATGCGTCCTGTGCCATCAGGTCGTGGTCCTCCTCCACCTCCTCAATCTTCTTCTTCCCAGCGACACGGCGGCATGGTGGAGCAGCAGCGCGGCTACCACCATCAGTCATCGGATGATGTTGTGATGGAGCGTGAGCGCGAGGTGTATGCGGCGGATCGCGTGCCTCCAGTGTCCTCTGAACGATTTGGTGGCGGCTCGACTTCGTCTCGAGAAGGCGGACGACACGGAGGACTGCGTCCTGGTGGTCACCCAGAGGCAGGAGAGTACCGAAGAGCGCCGCCGAACGACAACCGTGGAGACCCTCCAATGCGAGGTCCTCCTCAGGAAGCTCTCGGCTCCCGTTGGACAAGTGGTGGTGGTGGTGGCTTGCGCTCCTCACCGGCACCCAACAACAACAACCCTGACCCACCAGAGTATCGTCGTCAATACGCAGACTCTCCTGAGTGGCGCGAGCGAGAGATGCGAGGAGAAGGAGGTTCTTCCCAACACTACTCTTCGGTGCCGCCGCCATCGTCACACCACGAAGGAGGACACTTTCGTGGTCACTCGCGATCCGAAGAGCCGCCGTATTACGCGGAGCGTTCTGCCCCACCCCCTCGTATGCGCGCGGCAGTCGGAGGTGACGTCCCACCTGGTTCGTACAGATACCAGGAGGTCCACAGCTCACCGACTCGTCGAAGCCCAAGTGCGGAGCATTTTCATCGCCACGCGCCGTCATCGTCTGGAAGAGCGGGAGGACCGCCTCATCCGAACTCAGACGTTGGTCCTCCGCCGTCGTCCCGCAGAGAATCAGTGCCACCAGAGTATCGGAATGCGAACGCTGGTGGGGAACGAATGAGCCGCGGCGGACCGCCACCTCCAGGTCCTCCTAGTCGTGGACCGTCGTTCTCAATGATGGACGTGGACAGGAACTCAAATCCGCGCACGGGTGGCGTGCCGTTGTCTGCTACGACTTTGATGGAGCACTCACGTGCTGTTGCTTCTGACAATGGACAGTCCTCCAAGTGGGAAAGCCGTCGCTCGACCCCCGAGCATGGCGGGTATGAGCAACCGAGCGAGCGCGGTCGATCAGCACATATCAATGAACCTCCAAGCCAAGCGTACGGCGGTAGTCAGCACCATCAGCACCAACACCACCATCAGCGTCACCACCATTCCCACCACCACCACCAGCGGATGCCTTCGAATGGAGACAACAGCAGCTACATGGAGTCGAACAGCGGTTCGTCGGTCTCTGGCGGACGAGCTCCTTCAGCGGACTTGGCTCTGGAGCAACAACAGCAGCAGCGCAGCACGGCGAGTCCCAGTGCGCTTTCGAACAAGTAACCAGACGACAAGTGCGCAATTATATAACGTGGTGGAGGAGGAGGAAACAACCCAAACCAGGACGTGGCGATCAAACTACCGGGAGCAGGGGATGAAGCACTCGAGGATGACTAGTTGTATGGCAAATCAAGATCGCGAATCAATGGCGCAACACGGTGGTCGTGGCGGCTGGTTGGTGAGCTATGCGCGATGCTGAAGAATGCCCCACGAAACGAGCCTTCCTCGCAAGTCTGTTAATGTCTCATCTGTATATACCTGACTTTGCATGTTTCACTAACCAGCTTGGTTGTGCCCCTCCTTCGTCCGTCCCATCGAAGCAACTTGTCGAATCAAATGCACAAGCAAATCTACTGACTGTCTACGGTGCTCAGGTGCTATTACACTCTCCAGTCTGTTGCTGGCGACCTTGGTGAACGTGGAAGAGCTCAAGATTGCGTCACTCCTCTTCGCGGACGCCCGCCTTCTTTGCATTCTCCATCGCAGCGAGAAGCACGGAGATCTGGTTGTACTTCCATGCGCTCAGTCTCTGGATGAGCGCGTGCAGCTGGCGCGTGAAGCCCGTGTCGCCAAAGTCCCGCTTGTACTGTTTGAGGATCGCGGTGAGCTGGAAGACAACGCGCGAGTGGATCTGCGTCAAGTGCGGTTTTGCAGCTGCTGTTGATGTTGTATCGTCTGCGACGCTCTCCTGTTGCTGCTGGAGATCCGTTATCATCGCCTCCGTTTTCTCAAACGACAGCAGCCACTGGGCTTGACACGCTCTTCGTCCGACTGCTTGACGTCCACGTGCTTTTGAATCAGCACACGCGCTCGGCAGTGAGCCACGCGCACGTACCTCTCGAGCTCGTCCAGGTTCAAGTCTGCGAATCCATGCGCTCGCCCCGCTGACGAGAGAAAAGAGTCTGCTGCTGTTGGTGACGGAAGCGCGTACACATCCAGCAACGAAGTTCGGCTTCGTGTGCAGTCATCTTCTTCTTCCTGCTCAGCGCCTGTGCTGATCTCGTCTCGCAAAAATGGTGGTGGCGGCTTTGAAAGCGGGCGATCCGAGAGTTCGTCGACCAGATTTTGCTTCCGCAAGCGCCGGGCAAGAGAGACAGGAACTACGTGAGCTCTGCCACAATGAGAGAGAGACACAGATGCGATGCGAGCTAGGACTCAACTCCATACCGAGACTGTATGGCGCAGGCATGCACTTGAAAACGTCCATCATGCACGCCAAACTGGCGTCAAAGTGCTTGGTGAGCTGGAAAATCTGCGCAATCAGGAGAACGCACTGCGTATACGCAGGAGAAGGAGGCTCTGCCACTTCGACGACATTCTGCAGCGCGATCAGCGCTTTCGAGAACGCTCATACCCTCCTGAAGCCCAATGCGCCTGAGAGGATCCACTACCCACTCAGCCAATGCAAGCCTAGCGTCGACGCTCACCTGGCGAAACTCGCTGCGATGCGGACGATCTGAGTGTCACTGTCGTACCCGTCGTCACCTTCGTCATCACCGTCATCGTGCTCATCGCTGTCACCGCGGAGCTCATTGCCTCGCTCGCTACCGTCAGCTGCGGCGTCCTCACCGCTCTCACTCTCGTCCTCTGTGTTCGCTCTCGCTGCTCTTCTCGTGGCGCTAGTGCTCTCTTCGTCGTCTGCAGCAGCAGTTCGTTCGACTCTGCTGCTCTCGTCCGAGTTCATTTCTTTTTGTCTTTGAAATCTGAACCATGAGCATTCATTCCGCTGCGAAACGGCTCAATGGGAGATGCTGATGCCCACACAATTTTGTCCCAAGCGATCTCAACGAAGGCAGAGTGGTGGGCTCATGTAGCCATTTCGACATTATTGCCAAGGTGAGTCTCTATGTTGAAGTTTGCTTGTTCTCCTTCTCGTTCTCGTGCTCTCGCGTCGCAGGTTGTTGGTTGCTCAACGGCGGCGTCAGAATGCGTCACCACAACCACTCGCG